>BHFT01018091.1:11328-79847 GCA_004320025.1 Laticauda laticaudata | reverse complement strand
ATCCCCCCCCCCCCCCACACACACACACTATTTCTCAGCTTGCAGTCCTAGGATTTCTCCCATCCAAGTACTAACAAGCTCTGAACCTGCTTAAGTTCGAATGTAGATAAGGTCAGATCATAAACGTGTCTCCTTTCTGTAGGTTTTTGTACTTACAGGGAAGAAAAGCTGATTGTTAAATTGCATAACTATGTATTCAATTTTAGCCTTAAAAAAATTAATCAACATCGAGGACATAGCAGAATATTTTAAGCTTGGGAGATGAATCTGCTTGGTATACAGACTGCTCGAGTAGTTTAAAGGGGGGGTGGGAGAGAAAGGCTCCCACGTATTCATAAGTACCATGCATTCACATGAGATTTAATGCGTGTGCATTTTCAAAAGTAGGGGAGCAACCACATCCTGGTTAGAAGATGCTTAGGATTGCCTTTGTTTTTCTAAACCTCCATTACATATTTCTGATCTTTTCCTTGAAGCAATAGTTTAGATCCGGGGTTTGTTGATGGTCTTGCAAGAAAAAATAAAGCAAATTTCAGCAGAAACTTTTCCCCAGCCATTTGTGCTTATAAGAATTTGTTCATTTCTTAGAATGGCCTCCCTCCTTTTCTGGGCAAACAGCGCTTGAGGCTGCTAAGAGTATATTTTATACAGACCATTGTCCCATTTTAATAATAAATTATTCCAATAGAATAAACACATAAAAACAAATGAATATATAATTAGGCAAAAACAAGTTCCCAGCCTTACAGTAGCAAAGCGAGCATTTCCTGTGCGATACCTATCTCTTCTCAGAGCAAAGAAAGAAAGAAACACAAAAGCTTATCAAATTTGTATCAGATGTAATACTTGGGTGAGAAAATACCGGGAAATCTATGCTGTAGATTGGGAAACAAACCAACAACAATAAAAAAAACAAAAAACCGTCCCAGAAAAAACAGTGACGAATTATTTTTGAACAAGATGGAGACGTCGCAATCCTGGTGGAAAAAGCTGTTTGTCCTCCTTTCCTGCCCGATCTTTCTTTGTATATGTGTGTGTGTGTGTGCGTGTGTGCGCGCGCGCGCGCGCGTCTATGTGTGTTTGGGAGGAACAGTCCAATTATTGCGAAAACTCTCTTCTGGCGCAAGTCCCTTGCTCGCTTGCAGAATTGATCCTGTCGCTAGGGGGCGTGCAGACAGGTGTAAAGGAGGCGGGGAACAGGACCGCCCGTGCGTGAGCCGGGCAGGGGAGCCCCGAGACACACGCCCTCTTGCCCGAGCCGCCTGCCCTCCAGACGGAACTTCCGTCTCTCTTTCGCGGACAGGACAGCAAATTGAGCAGGTGATGCTGGGTTTTCGTCTACGATTCGGTGGGAAGAGAGGGATGCTGGCAAGGGAAGGGAAAAGCCCGGGAAAAGGAAGCGACTCCGCAGAGAGCCCTTAAAAACCCCATAAACGCAAAATCGAGGTTAGAACTGCGGCGTAGTTCAGCAGAGGCGGCGTTTGATTTGAAGCGCGCCGCTTTTCCATCTTTCGCTCTCTCTCCGAAAGGTAAAAGCCTTTGCTGGAAAGAGGCGCGTTGCCTAGGTTCCCTTTTCGCTTCTCTGATCAAACCGGCGCGAGATGGCTTGGCGGGACGTGTGAACTCAGCCATGGGTTGTTGTTGTTTTTTTGTTGTTGTTTGTTTGTTTTAAGGTTTAGCGGGGGTCCATTCCGAAGAGCGACTGATGCCCGCTCTTCAATATTGGCAACTTTTCGATCTCTCTTCTCTCCCGTCCCGAGGGGGGGGGGCGGTTTGGGGATGTGTGTGTGTGTGTGTGTATAGGGGGGCAGCTTCCAAGGGGCGCGTGCTCCTTCGGTAGCCCTGACAGCTACTTCTGCAGCTGCTGCTGGCGGCCCTCCCTTCGCGGGAACGTTCCCGTGCTTGATCTCGTGGGTCTCTCCCCTCCACCCGCCCTCCTGCGGGATGCGTCGGGTGATGTCCCGGGCCACCGAGTAACCCGAGGTTTCTCCTTTGCAGCGCGCGCCTGTCCCCGCTGACCAGAACTGCCTGCCCGCGCTCAGCCGGCCTGCTCTCGCCTGAAGGACGTTGCCACCCTCCAGCCATGAACACCATCGTCTTCAACAAGCTGAGTGGCCAAATGCTCTTCGAAGAAAGTGCCAAGGAGCACGACAGAAGCAGCAGCCGGCCATACGGGCCGGTCTTGGAGGTCACCCCTCGCCCGGAGGTCCTCCTGCCAGACCATCCTCCCAATAAAGACACCCTCAGCGTTCGCCATAAGAGGACAGGGTAGGCACCCGCAGGCTCCTGGGTCAGGGCTTGGAGGGCAGGTGGTAGGAGGGGAGGTTTTCCTGGGAAGGAGAACAGAGAAGCTGGGAGCACTGCTTGAATTACATTCTGGGGTCCATCTCCTCCCATCTTAGCCTTTCCTATCAGGGTCTTTGTGTGAATGATCCAACCAACCCAACACTTATGCCCTTAACTTCCAAACCTTTCTTGTTGAGCTCAGCACAGCATTCTAGTTCATTCTACAATAATGTTCACCTGAATTATTTCCACACACTTTTAAAGGATCCAGGCATATTTGGAAGATGAAAATCCCACTGATAGGCTGGACAGTTGGCATTATAGAAACTGTAAAGGTGTATACAGCCAATCTGAAATGGTGCTTTGCTGGAAACCAGCAGTTACCTAAATACTAAGAATAGGACAAAAATTTGTGCCAAGAAAATGAATGAAAATTGAAGTGGCTGAACATTTACCTAAGAGAGTGAGACCTCACTGGGATTTACATCTGAGCAAACTGATGTTAACAATAACAATAATAATAACAATAATTAACAACAACTGGCACTATCTATTAAACAATATTACATTTGAGAGGCATCTAGAGACAATAATCAATATGATGTTTATTAATTAACACAGAATTTCTTTTGTTGTGCCTATTTTAACCATGCAAAGCAAATTTACTACTGTTTATGATTGCTTTTCAGGTGATGGATAATATATATTTTATGGGCCTTGTAAATTTATTCAGACTTGGTTTGGTTTTTAAAGAATGCTTTTGTACAATTATTTTGCAGTTCACTGCCATTATGGTTATTGCGTTAACATGTAAGACCTAATCCATCTGTTGTTCCTACATTATGTATCCAAAAGAATCAACATTTCCTCTTTTTCTTCAGAAAGAGGTGTAAAATGGGTGGGTGGATACCTTCATGAACCAAATGAGACACATCTAAGAGTAATGCACATAGATCAGAATGCTCATTTGTGGGAAATATCTTCATCAGAAATTTAAGAGATGTCAAAAAATGGAAAGGGAAAGGAGTTTTTTTTTCCTCTGACATGAAACATTAAAAATCACATTAAGTTTATACCAGGGGTGGAATTCTACCAGTTCTGTCCACTTCTGTAGAAGAGGTTGCTCTGAAAAGCAGCAAACAGAGAGCATACATAGAACTGGTTCTAGGTCTGCTGGTGTTTTGGCCCACCTGCCCTCTCGGGCTCTTACCTGACCTTTACTTCCTGCATTTTCAACTGCAGCTGCTTTGCACGGCACAGCTGCAGTTGAAAAAGCAGGGAAAAAAAGGGCTTTTCCAACTGCTGCACAACAGCACTCAGCACTCCTCAGCTGTCCGGGCAGCTCAGCAGGTCATAAAGTGCACTTGCATGACGTGCACATGTGTGCGCAACACAGAGCAACAGAACTGATAATTATACTGGTCAGATCCCATCCCTGGTTTATACTTCCAAAACATTCCAGGTTACCAAAAGAATGGTTGTGTTGTGCTGAAATGCTGAGATGCTACAGGTACTACCAACTGATTCATACAGAATCACATTTCAACAATAATACTAACAAGTAAAAAAACCAAAAATAATTTTTTTAAAAAAGTTGGAGGAGGAGGCATTCATGGCTGGGTAGGCAGGGAACAAGCACCCTTTGAAAGTAGCATCTTCAGAGGAAAATAGCATTACAGGACCAAACTCCATAATCTTAACCAGAAACAGAGACCAGCATGGAAGGGCAAAGAGCAGTGAAATGGGAAACTGGCAGAATAAATCTCTGGATGAAAAGAAACCAATAACAGGCCTGCTCTTGAGCAGGTATTCTGATATTTATTGGATTTGTGGAAAGGCCAAGTCCAGTTGCTTGATTTGTGTTCTTGCATGCACATCTTCTCGCTAGGGATAGGATACCAAATGTCCTGGACCGGTTTTGAAGGGAGTGCAAACCTGTCCCTGAGTCATAATCTGTTTCTCTAATGATTCTCCTTTGTGTCCTGATTTTGGACACAGTGGATTCAAACTTATGTAAACTTGCTTCTGTGTCAATTCCATGGAACTTTATTCAGTAATGCTTCTTTCCATGAAGGGGGACTGCATATGGTTAGGCTTTACATTAATTAAACAGGACATGCCTAAAAAAACAACACATGCCTAAGAGATGAGACAAAGTTGTTCATGTCTTCCATTGGATAAACTTCTATTGGGATAGGAATATACAAGCATCCCATCAGGCAAACTTTTGCCTTTGCCTAGACAAAAATTCAGAGTGCAATATTATTTATCCATCAGCCATTTAGAGTATTAATTGCTTATGAGTACTGGGTTGTCTGCAAAGGTCAATTTTAATTTCATTTAAGATTGGTCGTGTGCAGAAATTACTGACATGTATTTCCCTTAATAATTAGTCATATACAGATGCAAGACCTTGGCAGTGGGAATGAAGTTATTGAATATCTTGAATAGCCAAGTGTGTACAAATTGCTTGATCTCAAAACAAGGTCACATTAGCCACACTATCGGTTAAACCAAGTTCATCACTTTGGGGAACTGCCTGTCCCGTTTTGAAATTGTGAGAACATACTAGATATGCTTTCACAAAAGGATTCTCAAGGGAAAGCTTTCCCCGAGATAAACAATATGCAAAATGTTTGTGTTGTGTTATCAGAAAGCAAGATTAGGTTGCTTCCCATCACAGCCTCTTGCCCTGAAAATTGATCTCAGCTTCCCGGTTTGTGCATGGGGCTCACTTGGCTTTGCAACATCTCCCAGGTCCTGGACTAGTACAAGAGCCATGCCCCTTTGATTATATATTCACAGGTTAGCTTTGGGGTTTTGATCTGTCCTCTTTTAAAATACACCTGGAGAAAGGGGGGGTGGAATTTAATTCTTTATCTCCTGCTCCAAACTAGGAAAAATTTTCCTATAAAGACATTTTTGATCTTGAGAGGATATCCCTTATTGTTGCCCCTACCATAAGAGAGCCATCTACTGTCCTCAGCTTGTCTCACAGTGCGTTCAACAAACATATTGTATAGTGCAGCTGTGAAAATGAAGACTGTGGAAACCACTAAAACCTTGGGTACACTCCTAGGTTCTCTCCAAGTATTAATATTAACTGTATTTACAAAGGAAAGGAGAACATATTATGTATAGAAGAGTGATATTGACTGTGTTTAATTAAATTTAACTCTAGTTAAACTAATACATATTTTTCTCTGGTCCAGGATGGTTTTGCTACTCTTATTCCTGCTCCTACCTTGGCTTCCAGCGCATGACTCAAAGACTTCGTGGCTGCTTAGCTGCCCTGCCTGCCTACCAGACTGTGAACTCTAAAGCAGCAGTAGAATAATGGCTGAAAATAAACTAGGTTTCTTTACAAAAGCTCATTCAGAAAAAGCATTCATTTTAGATTTGGTAGATGTTTAATCTTGCCTTTCTTGTACCAGATTTTATTTTAGTTAAGTACAGGTTAATTTGGGTCCAATTTACTTTAAGCAGCACATGATCCATGAGGTAACTTACAAAAATGGTGTGCCTGGAAATTTATGTGGGGTCTCTCACTGAGACAGATTTACCTAGTTTCAAATATATATGAAACTGGTTAACTGCTTAAGGAAAGTGGAGAAGATGAAACTCTCCCTCAATACTGAAAGTCAGCAACTTTATAATCTTTGGCCTCCCACTCAGAATTACAGTATGCTGTCTAGGGAATTCTGGGAATTGAAGTTCACACACCTTTAAACTGCTGAGACTGTGAAATACTATCCTACATGTCCCCATTATGGAGGTAATTATTAGTAAGCCCAGTCACCTCTCACTGATTGTATGGGTTTGGGAGTAGGGTGCTCTTACTGTTATTAGTGTGGTCTGTTGGACTGATACTAAATCATGGGCAATTCTTTGTGTTTTTGTGCTCCTCTCTTGCTGCATCCACTAGGGGTGGGTGGCGTATTGCATCCTAATAGTATATATATCGCTAGATGCTCAGGATAGTAGATCCCTTGTTTAAAGGTGGAATTGAAAGAAAGGTACAGGAGAGCAGGTTGATTAAGCTAGCCCTTTCCTCCTCAGTGCCCTGGAAATAATGGGATGGCAACGTCTGACATTTTCTCCAGCATGACTAAAAAGGTCTATATTGGAGAAGATTGCTGAACTTGCTTGCTTTGGCTGCATCTCTATCCCAGTGGAGAGAAAAGCTAAAGGCCTGTGTCAAGTACCAAATGTTTTCTGTTAGCAAACACTGTTTTGTCTGCATTTTCTTTTCTTCTCAAATCCCTCTTCCAAGGTCAGACAATATTTTAACAGCTTTCTTCCTTGAAGGAAGATCTTTTATCTTCACAAGAAGTTGAGATACTATGCAGGCCAGAACTGGACATTGGTATTTAAATTATCAAAGCCTCCAGTTTGGCAACTCCTTTTTCCTTCAACCCTTGGTTTGCCCTTGGTTTGCATGCTTATATATTTGCTTTCTGAAAGGTTATTTTGATTTTATAAAAATGAGGAAGAACTATCAAAGAACTGCTATGGCTAGTCGGGATGTTTTTTTTATACAGTTAGAGAGGTAAACTTGTTAAGTAATAAGCAAGCTCCTCTCTGCTTATTCTTCCATAAAACCTGAATAAATGATTATGCATAGTTTGTAAATCCACAAATTCCCTCATATGTCCATATTTGTGGGCTGCTCTGAATGCCTTTAGATCTTTGTTTGAAGAACTGTGGCCTTCATGCCTCAGTTGGCCCATATGTCTCAGAGATCCTTCTGGGAAATATTTGGAATCAATTGACTTTTAGTTTAACCAGAGGGTTCTCCTTAATGTTGCTTGTAATTACCATTGATCATGTACCATGACAAGAATATGTTAGAAATGGCTCCAGAGTACATTCCCATTTATCATTGTGACTTCTAGGATGGCACTGATAATCCATCTAAAATTGGAATTATTGTAATCACATTCCTGTGAAAAGACAGTTCCAAAAGCGACAAAGCCAAATAGAGCTGAAATTCAGGGTGGTTGTATCCATATTCTGGCTCTGTGTTGGGCCCATATTCAGCCCCTAGAAAGAGAAACTTGGAGGGAGAAGAGAATACAAATATAATGCTGCAGTACAAGTTCAGGAAGTCCTTGATTTACAACAGTTCACTTAGTGACTGTTCCAAGTTACAACATCACTGAAAAAAAGTGACTTACAACTGTTTTTTACACTTTCAACCGTTTTAGCATCCCACATGATTCACATTCGGATGCTTGACACCTGACGCACATTTATGACAGTTTCAGTGTCCAGGAGTCATGTAATCACCTTATGACAAGCAAAATCAATGGGGGAAACCAGATTCACTTAACAACCGTGTTATTAATTTAACAACTGCAGTGATTCAACTTAACAAATGTGGTAAGAAAAGTCATAAAATGGAGCAAAACTAACTTAACAAATTTCTCACTTAGCAATGTACTTGTTGGGCTCAATTGTGGTCGTAAGTTGAGGACTACCTGTAGTCCTCGACCTGTGATCACAGCTGGGACCAGAATTTCCATTGTTTGGCAAGGCAGTTGTGAAATGAGTTATGCCCACCTTCACAATCTTTTTTGCCATGACTGTTAAGCAACTTGTGGCAGAGGTTTATTGAATCATGCAGGCGTTTCTGTAAATCCAGCTTCCCCTGTTGACTTTGTTGGAAGCTGCCTGGGAAGGTTGCAAACAATGATCACATGACCGCAGAATGGTTGCATGACTGCAACCATTGTATATACTTGCTCGTTGCCTGAATTTTAATCATGTGACCATGCAGATGGTGCAACAGTCATATGGTCATGTGTCATTTTTTAAGTGACACCATAGCTTTGAATCGTCACTAAATGAATAATTATATGTTGAGGACAACTTGTATTTAGAAAACAGTAAAATTATTTGTGTTATGGAGGGCATAAAGAGCTTGGTCTCTGGTTGTGTTAGGCTCTCTAATGAGAATCTGTAGATGGGAAGCCATAATGTAGTTTATTTGATTCTGGTAGAAGCTATTGTTTGGGCTGCCATTATGATTTACACCTTAAAAATTTTCTCCCAATCCTGAGAGCTGTATATTTAACAAACCATAGGCCAGTGATGGCGAACCTTTTTGTTATGGTGTGCCGAAAGCATGTGCGCTCGTGATAGTGCACGCACATGTGTGCCAGCCCCAATAATGCATTGCACCCCATCCCCCTGCACATGGGTGTGCAACATCCCTGCCCTGCCCTACACCTGCATGCATACAACTCCCACCTGATTTTCAGCCCATTTATGGTTGTTTTCGCCCTCCCAGAGGTTCAAGGGAAGCCTCTGCAGCCTTGGGAGGCCAAAGAATGGGTCTTCTGGAAATACCAGAAGTGCCTGTTTTCAGCTTATTGGGGGCCTCTGGAACCAGGAGAGGCTATTTTCGCCCTCCGGGAGGCTCAAGGAAACTTCTGCAGCCTCCAAAACCTAAAAACAGGCCCATTTCAAACAGGGTGAAAATCAGCTGGGAGGCACGCACATGCACAGTGCAGGTAAATTTGGCTGGGGCGTGCCTGCACAAATGGCTCTGCATGCCACCTGTGGCACGCATGCCATAGGTTCGCCATCAAGGACATAGGCAAACTTTCTTACAATGGTTTAAAATGTGGTATGAAGCTAGCCAATATGTTGAAAGTTAAATTGTCCTAAATTGTTCTGAACCACTTTAATCTTCATAGTCATATGATAAAAGATAGGAATATAAGACATTCCATCACACACTTAATTTGGACTATATCCTTCATGATTTTAAGTTTGCTGTGTTATTTTCTAAAGTACAATTGCCTTTGGATAGATTGAGTTTTAAAATCGTTATTTGAGCATTAAAAGTGCTGATTAGATCAAGTATTTAAAAATATAATTTTATTCATTTATTTGTCTAATTTATATACCATCTCATAAAAATGACTCTGCATGGTGTATAACAAAATATTTTATGTGCCAAAGTTATTCTATTTGAGGTGTGTGGATGTCACAAACAATGGAAAATCATCATGATAGATACCAGAACTTCTCCAAATTCACATGCATTTATTCAAAGGCACAAATCAATTTATCCCAACCTAACATTTACCAACATGTTTAGGAGGAGTTGTAATCCAACCACCCCAGCCAATTGGAAAGATAATCTAATTGGGAAAGGCTGAATTACAGCCAGGGTGGACTTCAAAAATTTTAGCAAAGGGTTCTCTGCCCGGTTGCTGGATGAGTGTGGCCATGGTTGGCGTGTCCTAGTTGGCCTCCTGCACTAATGGGGGGGGGGGGGCTTTTTGCCTTCCCTGGGCTCCAGAGGCTTTCCTCGAGCCTCCAGGAAGACCTCGCTAGGCTTCAGAGGCTCTCTGGAAGCCAAAAACAGGCCCATTTCTGGTCTTCCCAAACTTTTTCACCCTCCTCAAGCCTCCGTGCATACCCTGCACTTACCTGCATCCAAAACAGACTACATGGGGACTCCTGGGAGAGGAGGGGTGAGGTCGGTGTCGCCAGCCATGAGTGGGATTTGGGAGTTCTCTGAATTGCATAGACTCTTAGCTGGGGGCTCTCCTGAACCACTGCAAACCTCCAGCAGCTCATCCCTGATTACAGCCTTCAATGTTTACAATGAATAAATAAAAGTTACTCCTTCCACATTGGTTAGAGTTTATATTTGCTATTCTGACTTGGGGGGATGGGAGAATACATCACTCTTCCACAAATGAAAGCCTAGCAGTCATTTTTGCAGAACATTTGATCCGTTCCATTCTCAGCTCTGGAGTAGCACACTGGGGAAACCTGATGTGAGTCAACCATGAAATGACAGTGAGACATGAAGGACAATTCCCTTTCATGACTCACTGATTCTCTTCTACTTCTCCATCCCATGAATGGCCATATGAATACATAGCTCTCTGCCCTCCCTCCTGAGACCTAGGAGGCTAAGAATCTTAATATGTACCTCTTTCTCTCCCTTCTCTCTTACCTCATTCACAGTGCCCGGCAGAACAGTGGGAAGGTGAGACACAAGCGCCAGGCCCTTCAAGATATGGCACGACCACTGAAACAGTGGTTGTATAAGCACCGGGACAATCCCTACCCAACTAAGACAGAGAAGATCTTGCTGGCTCTTGGCTCCCAGATGACTCTGGTCCAGGTAAGAAGGAAATGCATTGCAGACTTTGATTTAAAAAGTCTGATTGGTTGCCATCAGATATATCAGCAAGTATAGTTTACCTCTAAATAAAACATGCGTAACATAAAGACCATTTTCAGCCTTTGAAAGCCTTGTGTGTGTCTACTATGGACCACCAGAAGTTAAAAATGTTTTTTTTATGTAATAGAAGGAGGAGAAATAATAGAAAAGAGTAAAAATTTGTTCACGTGGGAGTGGCACTCCAGAATGCTCCATCTTTCTTCAGATAATCCCATTCCAGAGGTTGTTGATTTCTGGAAGTAAGTTCTTGAAATCAGACTTGGAGGATTTCCTTTCAAAAACTGCCAAACTCCCATAAGATAGGAAAAGTTTTGGCATGTTTCAGAAGAAAATTTGGGAGCTCTCCTGGACATTCTGTTCCTAGACTGACAAATTTTGCATGGTTGTAATGATCGGAGAGTAATATTAACCATGATTAATTTTAGTACTACTGAGAGTATAATCTAGGTGACCATACAGAGGCCAAATATGATTTTCAATCTGGAAAGATGCACATCTATTGAACAGACAACTGGAGTTCTTAATGTAGCTGGAGTGTACTTCAGCTGTTCTTTCATGCACATGTAGATTTATTTTTTTTCTTCAATTAAATGGAAACAGAATACCAGCTATTTCATTCCAAAAAACAGCAGCCACAAGCTTTTATATGAATATTAATCTGATTTGATCTGTTTCAGAAATAAGTATATAATCTACCTCTGCCTTAACACTATTAAGACTGGAAGAAAATTGAGAATTAAATTATGCAAGAAACCATTATTGTATGAGTAAATTAAATAGTTCCTCTAGAAACTAGGATAGCTTGACTTAGGTTTCCAGATGACATTTATTTCATCAACATGACTGTCTATACATGTGGGACTCTAGCATCCATAATTGTATTTGGTTGGACGGAGATCATTTGAACAGGATGGAGGAAATCAGGTTGGGAATGCTGTAGTAAGAGTAAATCAAGTAGTTGATTTCAATGCTTTGGCTTTAATTGGGATTTCATAGCAATAGCAACAGCATTTAGACTATATAGGACTTCATAGTGCTTTACAGCAGGGGTCACCAATATTTTGGACCTCAGGGACCACCATACTCATAATTTCAAATCCTGCGGACCACTAATATGAATTTTGACTGATGGTGGCTAACAGACATTGGTGGGAAAGTTGGTCCCCATATCCCAGAGCTGCAGTAGTTACAGGACTGGCCTGTGCACTGACCTGCCATGGATGAGCTGCTCCAGGATGACCAAAGGGCCAGTCCTGTGAGTACTGCAGCTATGGATTATGGGATTGACTTTCCCACCAACGTCAGCAAGCCACCCCAGGGCGAATTTCTCTGCCATTAGTCTTACATTCCAGTTCCAGCTCATGTGGCTCTACTCAAGGTAAGGTTTGCATTCAGCTGAAGGATGGGGACCAGTGGGTAGGAGGGTCATGTGGGTGGTACAGCTTTGTGTTCCTGCAAGCCTAGATTAATTGCCTTGCGGGGGGACATTTCTCTGCGGAGCACCAAAATTTTCTCATAGACCACTAGTGGTCCTCGACTCACTGGTTGGCGACCACTGCTTTATAGCACTCCCTGACCAGTTTACAATGACAGCATCTTGTACCAACAATTTGAGTCCTCATTTTACTGACCACGGAAGGATGGAAGGCTGAATCAATCTTCAGCCCATCAAGATCCAACTCCTGGCTGTGGGCAGAATTAGTCTGCTTTTCTAAATATTGATTGCACCACGATGGCTCCTTGGCCATTTTCTTGTATCACGTCTATTGTGAAATGGTGTATAATAAATGTTAGGTAGGTATGGCAGTATGTGTTCATTCTAGTCAAGCCTTATCATTTGACTTCTTTAGCTGTTTAGGAATAAGTTGGATACTCCCATTAATTTTTCCTTTTCTTTGCATTTTTATTAAATGTAGTCCTTTGCCTTCTTAACTTTTCATGGCAATATGTTCCACAGAAATTAAATAGCATATTTGCTTAAGAAGAAAAATGCTTCATTTAATTGACAATCTATTTTACTTGACAGAGACACGTGGTCTGAAAACAAACAAACAAACAAACAAAAGAACTATAATAAAACATTCCAGATGCTCCTTCCATGCTTGGTCCAGCAATCTTGTCATATTTGCATGAAGGGAAAGAAAAGGAGATAATGAATTGTGATCTGATTATTGATTATAAGAAGCCAATCTTCAAGAGTAACAAAGACAGAGTATAATTTCAAGTCACACCTGAATGCAGAATAATTTCTCTGCAACCACACCAACTTAACCGCCACTATTTCATCTTGGGAACTAAGTCATGTTTTAATATGCACTTGAAAAATAGTTCTCATTCCTTAAAGCTGTGCATTCCAGATGGTCAAATAGTGTTGGATGACTGACTTTAATCTAGGATTGTTAAGTGCCAGGGCACTTCTGAAGTTGACCAAAAAAAGTGTTCTCATAATCTGTATTTCCCTGTCAAGCATTCCATGTAATAAGGTTGACCTTTCCCTTTACATCATTCTGTCAAATTCTGCAACACATTGCTATGTTATTTTTATTTGGTTAAGTTGATACAGTATTAGAGTTATGGTTTTATTTAAGTTTCAGTCAATTCTTTCTCATGATGGGATTGGTGCCAAATTGAAAAAAAAAATCCTCTCATAACCCACCACAGTTGATTATTATTATTAACTGTAGCCATTTAAATTGCAATATGAAGCCAATCTGCCTTGTCCTAGTACCCACTGAACTTAGTGGAACTCGTTGCTGGGTAAATATGAATAAGATTGCATTAAGACTCCATAAATATGAATAAGATAGCATTAAGACTCCATAAATATGCGCCTGAAGAAAAAATATCTTTGTGTAATTTTCCTTGTGTATAAAGGAGTTCTTTATATTTGTGGTGAATCTATAGCCCCATAAGGACATTCCTAAAGTTATCTCTTTTAGCCTCTTAGCTTTATGGCTTAGATTTAGTTTTACACCCCTGAAGTTCCACAGGCTTGTTACGCTGGGACCTCCATCTTCAATATTGTTAAAATAGAATTACAGAGTTGGAAGGGACTTTGGAGGTCTTCTAGTCCAACCCCCTGCTTAGGCAAGAAACCTTAAATCATTTCAGACAAATAGTTGTCTAATCTGAAAAACCTCCAGTGTTGGAGCATTCACAACTTCTGGAGTCAAGTTGTTTCACTGATTAATTGTTCTAACTGTCAGGAAATTTATCCTTAGTTCCAGGTTGCTTCTTTCCTTGATTAGTTTCCACCCATTGCTTCTTATCCTGCCCTCAGGTGCTTTGGAGAATAGTTTGACTCCCTCTTTGTAGTGGCAACCTCTGAAATATTGGAACACTGCTATCATATATCACCCCAGTCTTTCTTTTCATGAAATTAAACATAGCTAATTCCAGCAACCATTTATAATATGTTTTAGCCTCCAGTCCCCTAATCATCTTAATTGCTCTTCTTTGCACTCTTTCAAGAGTTTAAACATATTTTTTACATTGTGATGGCCAAAACTGGATGAAGTATTCCAAGTGTAGCCTTACCAAGCCATTATAAACTCATATTAACCAGGGGTGGGATTCTACCAGTTTGCACCTATTTGCTAGAATCGGTTGTTAACATTCTAAGCAATTCGGAGAACCGGTTGTTAGAAGAAATTACTGGCCTAATCCTGTAAGGAAGGCAGGAAGGAAACATTCTGGTGTTGCTTACAGGAATTGCCTCTCCGTTAGCCTTTATTACATTCTTGGCAGGACTAGACTTCCTGTCTCAGGAACTTCTCTGGAGTTTTTTTCCTCTCCTTTGCTGGTACTTTGCTTGTGTGGAGTGACCATTCAAAGTTACAATGGCACTGAAAAAAAGTGACTTATAACCATTTTTCACACTTACAACTGTTGCAGCATCCCCAGTCATGAGAGGCCAGGCGAGGAGATGCATGACTTGAAGTGAGTGATATTGAGTTTGCCTCACCCAGCCAATAACATGATCATCCACCCAGTCACATGACCCCCAAGCCATGCCCACAAACTAAGCCATGTCCACAGAACCAGTTGTTAAAAAATTTGAATCCCACCCCTGGTATTAACATTAGTTATTGCATTCATTATGTATATATGAAGGGTGGAAAGTATTTTTAATAATGTCAATTTTGCAGTCTTAATTCAAAGAAATTCAGAAAACATAATTTGTAAATATTTTCTTATCAGCAATACTTGTTATTGCTTCTCTTTCTGGTTGTTTATTATTTCTGCTATCAGAAGAAGATTGTGTTTATAATCTCTTATCTGGGATTGAGGTATTATGCAACCAAAGGAATGCTAAACTTTAAGCAAATTACAAGTTTTCTGAATCCAGCTGGGAATCCTAAGACTTCTTATTAGACTTTTCTTTAGCCAACAATTTTCTAGCTACAGGATGGCTTTTCTTCAATCCTCTAATCATACACAAACGTACTAAGGTTAACTAGACACTATTGACCAGGCATTAGCTTGGGACATTTAGTTAGATGGGTATCCTGATGAAGACCCCATGGAATAAAAGTAGACGTTGTAGAGTGACAGAGAAAGCAAAGGTTTTGTACACCTTCTCAATTTTATTCACTACAAGTAAGTGAGTAAGTGGTTAAATAAGTAAATAAAGTACCACAAGCACTACAAGTTGGAAAAATTAACATTGAGTTTCTGGTGGAAAACAGAATCTACTGTTTTCCCAAGAATCTATTTCCCAACCTTGGCATTTTAAAGATGAGTCTATTTCTATTTCCTAGAATTTTCAGCAATGGCTATGCTGGCTGTGTAGATCTGGAAGTTAAAGTCCATCTACCTGAAAATTGCCAAGGTTTGGGAAACCCTAATTTAAGATGTTAAAAGTAGTAAGCTAGGACTTGCAGATCCAACTTCAACTCAGCCATGGAAGTTTACTGAGGGTCTTGGAGCCATTCCTTCAGTCAATCCTGCTCCACAGGGGATTTGGGGGGGTGGCTGTGTAAAAAACATGGTGGCATTTGCCTGTCTGGGTTCCTGGCAGGCTATTAGCCAACATACAAACAAATTTTCCCTGTATTAGATAATTTTGGCTTAAGGAAAGAAAGAGGGTTTCTAAAAGAAGATTTGGGGAAAAAATTTATAGCTGAAGTTCAGCTGAATACGGTGCCTAATTCATGTAACTTATAGACTCCCTTTTTCCCCATTTGCTTTAGAGCCAGAAACATTATACTCTGAAACTACAGAACTAGAGCAGGAAGCCATATTCGACTAAAAGCCGCAGCCTATATTTATCTCACCAATTAGTCCTCAATTTGGAGGCTAGCAATTTGTCCTGCTAATTTGCAATGAATGCTGTATGTCATGTTTTCATTTGCACTATTCCCGTAGGGGTGGATTTATTTTATTTTAAATTTGGTTTTAGCCATTCCTAGGAATTAAAAAAAAAACTGAACATTCTTTCCAGAAGGGGAAATATGAATGGCTTTATTGTTGAATATGATTTGCCACAGTATGACTAATGGCTTGCTTTTGAGCTTCTGAGGCTCTGGCAATATTCAGCTATGCAAAAGCATATACTGCATAGGATATAATTTACTCAGGAAGAGAGAATCGCTTAGGTGAGCCATCTTCTCCCTTTCAATCATCTCCAATCTTCAAATGTCTCAAACTTCAACTCTCAAAACTTTGAGCTAACTTCATTCTGTTATTGACCCAAACATCTGGAGGACACAATTTGGAGAAATTGCTCCTTTAGATGTTTATCCTTGTGCAATACGATCCCCAATATCCCAGTAATCTTTTCCCTTCAAAGGAGATAAAGATAGGAATGTACTCTATGATTTATATTTTAAGTATGATGTTTGTTTAATGCATTGGAAAATGGGAGGCCTGCCCTAAAACCACCTGAAAAATACATCTGTCTTAAAAAATAAAAACTTACAAAAAATACATTTGCTGAACAGAAACAGTTCATCAAAATAGTAAATAAAGGGGAGGGGGAAGCAAAACAGAATGAAGGGCATGTAAAAAAAATTCTTAGTTTAATCCTGCTTCAGATCCTCCAGTGTTGTGAGATCACAGTGCATTTGGCACTGTTTCTCAGAAATTATGGGAATCGTGGACCACGATATCTAACATCATTCCAAGTCTGAACTGCTACAACTTTCCTAGTCCAACTAGGAACTATGCACCCTTCTAATTTTCATTTGCTCTGTTATGACATTTTATAGCCTGCCTTTTGTTCCAAGATGGAATTAAAGGGAGTACATGCAGGGTTCTTGCTTCATCCAGGTATTCATAAAATGCAGAAATTTGCTGCAGTTCAGACTTGCAGGCCATATAATGGAGACGGAAAATTATTTGATAACACAGAGAATGGGGGGAGAGGGAGAGGGAGGGAAGGAGGGAGGGTGGGAGGAGACGGTGTTATATGTTTGCAATTTAAACTGCTGTTCAGTGTTTGGGTCCAGGACCAATCGGGAAACTACAAAGTCTACCCATGTGCTTCTGCTGACATCTTTGGAAGCTCTGGTGGACGCTATAGTTAACAATCTGGTGGAGACTATGGGTTTGAAACTATATGCAATTTTTTTTTAATTTCAGGCTTTACATGCTTCTGGAATAGGACCAAATTCATATGAACAGAAATGTAGCATCCTTAAGAAAGGTGGAAGCCAAACAGGGATGTTAATGACAGTTTTGAGAAACCAATAACTGATGCACTATTTATCACCTCTAAACTGACTGTATTGTTTTAGTGAAATGGAATACTAAAAGTTGCTCCTTGACCAACTATTGCATCAAATACAGCTTTTAAAAAAAAAAAATTTTTTTTAAAATATCGTGATAGCTACAGTGCTTGGAACTTCTTTTCTCCTTTTTGAGGCAATATGAATTGAAGCTTATTTCTTTTAGTTCCTAAATTGGCAAAAATGATAATGATTTTATAATGGTTTTCATGAGGAAAAGACAACATCCAAAATTCAAGAGTTTGGGGGCTGCACATACTTTTTCTAAAGATGGCCCTATTTCATGCTGGATAGCTGAACTTTATTGCTTACTGGAACACTTTGAAACAGGGAGCTGTTCACATTCATGAATAATGCTTGCTATTGACATGGAAATCTTCATTTTGGCTTTTTCAATGAAACGGAGGTCCACACATATAAATCACACTAGTTTTATATTGCCTGTATCAAGAGCTATGTGGATCTCTACCTCTCTACCTCTTCATGTGGCAGAATATTATTATGCAAATATTAAGCCAACAAATCTTTCTCTTTCTCTAATCCCCCACCAACAAATAAATGGTGCAATCATTAGCACAGACTATTCAACAAAGAATTCAGAAAGTATATACAGTCCAAACATTGGCTCATCTAAATTTGATTACAGAGTAATACAGGTTCCTGTGTTTATCCCATGGTACTCTCTGGCATAAGAATATCAATTAATGGGCACTGATTAGCAGAAATGGAAAGCTGGTCTGGGTTACTGGAATCAGAAAAACTTTCTAAAAGCCTGAAAAATTACATTTGTCTCTTGCATTCAATAGCCTAGTTATATAGCCACCCACCTCCTATTTGGATGTAGGATTCTGCAATTTAAGGTTCCATTATTGGTCATTTTATAGAAGTAAGTAGCAGGTGGCTCTCCGTATATTTTTGAGCCAATTCATATCTTTTTTTCCCCCAATATGAGCTGCATTAGCCAGGATTCAGCAAGACTTGTAGGAGCACAGATTGACCTTTTATTTAATAACTGATAGATATAGAACTTGATATCATGGTTTTCCAGTGCCCATGTAATTGTTGTTAAAATAGAACTATGAATCATTTGTCTGCTTTTATACTTCTTTCATCACATTTACAGAGGAGAAATTCAGTTCTCAATGTTCTAGGTCAAAGACAAATTTGATGCATTTGTCTTTTATTTAGGTATCAAATTGGTTTGCCAATGCAAGGCGGCGTCTTAAAAATACTGTCCGCCAACCGGATCTCAGCTGGGCTTTACGAATAAAACTATACAATAAGTATGTTCAAGGAAATGCTGAGCGGCTTAGCGTAAGCAGTGATGAGTCATGTTCCGAAGGTTTGTTTTTGATACTTTCAAGTTGTCTCTATAAAAAGTGTGTAAAATTGAAAATAATTATTATTTCTCAAGAAGTCAGTAGTCTTGCATGCTATTTTTGCCTTGATCTGTGCTCCTCAACTACAGTATGTCCAATAAGCAGCATCTTCCTGGACTCTGAAGAAGAAGGAACATCTCTAAAAATAACTTCAAAGATTAAAAGCCTATATATGTCCAGATGGACTATATTGTTTGCTTAAGATGAAATGATGGTTTTGTAGAAAAAGAAGGAATCTTATGCCCATGTAATGCCCTCTCTACAAGAAACTTCTTCCCCGAAGTTAAGTTTGGCAGGAAAATGTCAATTCTTTCTGAATTATTTGAACTAATCTTTCTTAAAGCCCAGTTATAAATGTATTAAGAGACAAGAGGGAGTTCACTGTATATTTACACAAAAATATTTGTCTTCTATAGCAATTGCAGCAATCTCACTACTGCAAAGATAAATTATATATGAAGTGAACCCTGTCTTGTTTCTTTGGGGAACTGCCAAAAATATAGTAGTAAATTAACCATGTAATATTTTTTTTCTTTTGGGGGGGATTTTGTTTCTCTGCTTTTAAGGGGTGAATCTCATATATATAGTATATGAGCAATCTTTGGTGGGAAGACACTTTACCCCTGTGGCTGGGAACTGGAAACTGAGGTTGGGGCAGGTTAAAGAAGTTTATGTCAATGGGTTTCAGAAAAGACTGTCACAATAATGTCATCTGATCTCTGTTTTCCACCAAATGCTTCTTTAGGAGTATAAAAATATATAAAGAAAAGTTTCTGCTTGATCATTCTTCTCTTTGCAGATGTTGAAAACCCTCCCCGAAATGAAGGAGAATACAACACCCAGGTTCATCATGCTGTGAATAAAACAGAAAGTTCTGTCATAAAATCTGGAGTAAAACCAGAAGGAAGTGCCAGCGAGGATTATGTAGCCCCTCCTAAATACAAAAACAGCTTATTGAATCGCTACCTGAACGATTCGGTGAGACATGTCATGACCACAGATGCAAACCTGATGGAAAAAACAAGACAAAGGAATCATTCTGGATCATTCAGTTCCAATGAGTTTGAAGAAGAACTGGTATCACCATCCTCCTCTGAGACTGATGGAAATTTTGTCTACCGGACAGGTATGTGCCTTTTTCCAAAGACCCTCCTCCTTTTTTGGTTTCTTTATAATTATTCCTATTTTTGCAAGAAGGTTCTTTTAGGGTGAATGTGCTTGTAATATCTCAGAGTTTAGAAGATAAAGGTGAAAGTTTTCTCATTTCCAGTCATCTTAGGGCTCAGTGCTCAACTTTGTTTCTTAGCTGAGGGAATCAGCATCATCTGAAGATATTTCCGTGGTCATGTGGCCAGCATGACTATATGCCAAGGTCAGTGGTAGGATTCAAAAATTTTTACTACTAGTTCTATGGGCATGGTTTGGTGGGCCTGGCATGGTTTGGTGGGTCTGGCGTGGCTTGTTGGGCATGGCTTGGTGAGCGTGGCAGGAAAAGGATATTTTAAAATCTCCATTCCTTCTCCACTGCTGGGGGAAGGTTACTGCAAAATCCCAAACCGTCCCCACCCCACTAACCTGCTTTCCAGCTCTGTTCTCCTGTGCAGGGAAACAAAAGAAGACCCAACCAGCCAGCTGGGACTCAGGAGACAGCGAATAGGTGTCTGGGTGGGGCTGGTCAAAGGTGGTATTTGCCGGTTCTCCAAACTACTCAAAATGTTTGCTTCCGGTTCTCCAGAACTGGTCAGAATCTGCTGAATACCATGCCCAAGGTGCACAGAACGCTGTTACCTTCTCACCGAAATGGTACCTATTTATCTACAGCATTTGCATGCTTTCAGACTGCTAGGTAGGCAGGAGCTGGATCAAGTAATGGGAGCTCACAACATTTGGGTCTCAAACCTGCTCTGTGTCTTTAACCACTGAGCCCCTGCACCCCAATGCTGATGCTAATATCTCAGAGTTTAGGAAACTATGCTGTAATTAATATTGTAGATCACTACTTCTAGCTATAAGAAAATCTAGGTTTCACTGGATGCCTGAAATTAGAAAGCCAACATTAAAAGAATATGTTCCACCATAGAAAAAGAAACCTCAGTTCCAAATGGTGTCCTTGCCAATATAATAAGTCTTGTTAACAGGATTCCTTGGAAAAATTAATGGTGCTTTAGGGCTTTCTTAAAAGGAGTCGAAGATGGGGTCTGATACATTTGAAATGGCAAAGCATGCTACTTGATATGAAGTTCCACAGGAAACACTGTCTTTTTTCTATTTTGGATGAACTTTGTAGCACTTGGGGAAAGCTAAGAGGGAAAGGTCTGGAATCTGGGCAGATTGTCATAAGAGAAGAAACTTTTTCAAGTTTTGATCCCAAATCAAGATAGGTTAGCTCCATCCTGCTATTGCTTAGTCTATTTACACCATCCTGCTATTTGGTTAATTGTTCTGAAGGTCTTGGAGTTTGGCCCAGATCTTCAGTGCCAACAGTTCAAGTGATTTGGACTAGTGATCAGGCTCAGAGTCAAACAGTTCCATATGAGAAATCCTCTTCTTGTCTTATTAATAAATATGGATCCTATATTTTTCATCTGTTGCATCATGACAAAATTATGTTCCTCTAAGCTGCAATGGTTGATTAATTTTGGCCCATTTAGACCTACCACGAACAGCATTCGTATGCATTTTTGAATGAAACCTGAACATCTGAATGGTTCCATGGATGAAACTTCATAATTTTTACACTCATATATTCTTCAACCCTCACATTGTAATCTTTATCATTTCTTGTACAGTCCTTTCCTCAAAGTCTTGCAATTTTTTCACAATTTTTGTCACGATTTCCAGGATTTTGCTTTCAAGTAAATCCCAAGTTAAAGTTTTCTATCCTCAGGGAAAGAAAATAAGTTTGCTCTTCTTTGAAAAAGGCTTTACTTTTTTCATTCTCTTGTGTCCATCCTAATGTATATTTCAATCAAAAGACATACCTTTAACTTATCATCTTCTTCCAAACTTCCAATCCCTCGGTTTTCTAATTTTCTAAATATATCAGACATATCAAAATATATCAATCATTCCAAGTTTAATATGTGTTTACATTAAAGGCAGGACAAGATTCCTAGAAAGTTAAATGAAATTCTGCAAAAATATCAAAAGATGTTTTAGAAAGGATTATGAAAAGTTGGTAATAGAAGACTGAACAACAGACCACAGTATGGTAAAATATGAAGGGATCTTCTTTAACTCAAAATATATATGGGTGAGAGATGGGGATGGGCAGTTTAAGAAAAGTCAAAAGTTATGTCAACTGTGAATTCTGAAGTGATAATTCAAAGTATATGTGAGATCAAATTGGAGAATATCATTATAGATCATCTATATCTTGATTGCTGTATTATCAAAGAAACTTTCAAAAGTGTATTCCTTCTTTTATTGCTTGAGTAAAAATAAATAATAATAACTCATCCCTTTGATCTGTTCCCCTGAGTTTCAGTCTTATGTAGATTTTCCATTTAAGTTAAAATTATTGTGTTCTCCTTCCAAGTCTTGGGTTAAGCAATGGACTTTCCTTGAAGTGTATTCATAATTCTAAAAGGTTTTGTGTAAAATAGGAGCTGTGGTTGTCTAGTTCAAGTGTTTTCCAAGTGAAATCTCTTGGTTTTTGAATGCTGTTTTTCAGCATTCCAAGTGCATTTGGTCTACATTACGCGATAATCCCCTGCCAGATTTTAGTTTTAAATGATTGTTGCTCAAATGAGAACACAGTGACTTAAGACATGTGAACTTCTGGTTTTTGATACTTATACAATTGGAATTTTAAAATGGGCATACTCTTGTGTAATAGAATTGTTATTGGACTTGGCCTGTTTTCTGCCAGCTTTTTAGCTTTGACTGAGAGCTGGAGAAATTTCCTGAAATGGCTGAGGCATCCGTATACTAACCACTACATCAGAAACCAGCCGAACATTTGGAAAAACAAGCTATAAATGGTTACACAATCATGCTAATGTCTCTCTAAGTGTGCAGAATTAGTGCTATGTAGAGACTTCTTCCTTTGAATGTACTCTTGAAAAACATAAAGTAACATGTTTAGATAGACAAATTTAACATTCTTAGGGACATTTCTTTTTACTGGACAAATTTAATTTGCAAGACCAAAGATATTATGTAATGCACCATTGTTATTTTTAAAGCAGGGATACGCTTTGAAGAGGGGAAAGGTGAGACCCCAAGTAGCCATCCTGGACACCATCTGGATGAAAAATGTGCATGTTGAAAGGAATCAAAGAAATGGGTGGGGCCAGGGCACCCATTTAATTAATGAGATTACTCTTCCTGTTTATTCCTCCTTTAAAATTAGCATTTGATAGCAGTATTTTAAAGAATTTTGTGAACTCACTCAAGGAGTGGTTCTATAACCTTAAATTGTATAAACTAGAAGTTAAAAACCCCATGTATCTCATTTTAAATCCCATTTCTAATTTTATAATTCCACTAACTCTCCTACAAATGCTGGGCCAATAATTTAAATTTTCTGAAAATGTCTTAGAGCAGCATTTTCTTGACATGTTATGATTTTCTGGCATCTTTCATAACTCTGAATATGAGAACACTGTCAGAAATGAAAAGGGTGACCTGTTCATGTCAGGAATAAATAAAGTTCTAACAAACTTCTGTTTAGCTAATTCAAATTATATAACAAAATATAGAGTGCTGGTACAAGTGTTTACTTTATGGGCACCATCAAGCTATGTGGGGTTCTGTCAGCTGCATGAGGCAGGCCAGAATTCAGGAATTCAGTGCCATAGAAGACTAGAAGATCGACCTTGGCTTCTTCATCAACAAAATCTTTCAAGTCTTTCAAGTTTACTACATCTCCACACAAACACCCCCAACATTCGTCCCTTCAATTCCCCAGTTAATTAGGTGTCTTTCTGAGCTGTTTCTAAATATTATTTTGTTTATAAGGACTTAAAAAAACCATTTCAGTTCCCTTTGACTAATTAATGGGTTCTTGCATTTTTCCAACAAGGTCATCTTCCTTATTCTTTACAGACTTCAAAGGGCCGAGTAAATATTTTCATGCACTGATATTCCAGGTCCAGCCCTCCCTCACTCAAGACCTCCAGATACACTCAATTTTAATTTCTATTGTCCTTCAGACAGCCGTCTATGTTGCCCTAGTGTGTTCCAAGTGTATTGTTTTAATTAGTCTGTAATGCAGAACAGAAAATGTGTACTCCACTATAAGGTGAACAGATCCATATTTACAGGAATATGCAAATTGACTTTTAACCAATTAAAGTTTTAACCACATGCCAATCAGAATGGGGCACTGCCAGCTAGTTTAAAAAGGAAGACCCATTGTTCCAGCATTTATTTCCCTGAGATATATTTTTCCAAACTAAAAATGTTCATCCAGATGCATGTTTTCTTTTCTTTCTGTTCATTTCTATATGCAAGTTTCAGGAAATATTGAAAGCTTATGCAGTATGCAATAGTACATGAATATGATTTGATTTGAAATGTGCCTACAGATACCTCCTTTGGTAGCCATCAAGTTCCTTGCCATATCTCCCTTTAAAAAAAATATTTTTAAATAGGAAGTTGGCATGCAAAGCACTAGAGTTTTTCTAATTTGGTAACCATTTGAAATTAATAAATAAACAAAATGTTTCCAAGCTCTTTCTGGGCCCTGCAGAAGCCATATTGGAATTCCTGGAAAACGAAGTAGTAGTAGCAAAATGTGCCTACCTATCCAGAAAAAAAGACAAGAGATCAGCCAGGGTGCTAAGAAGCATCATGAAGAGCTAGGTGGAGTGGCAAAAAGTGACCTCACTGTTTGCTTTTAGTAAATAGTAATTTGTAACTGACCAGCCTACCATGACAGCCCTTTTATGAGGAAGCTACAAATGTTCTCCAAAGCCTTGACTCCTTCATATTTGCATCACTTCCCATACTTAGTCAATTCCAGATTTTTTTGGAAAAATTCCAGTTTTTCCAATGAATCTATTCCAGATTCATATCTCAGTCTACTTATGCTACCAATTATGCTTTGCATGCTATATTGTATATAATATAATACAATATATTGTATTATAATATTATAAGCTATATTTTAAACTATATGGATTTTTTGAACTTACATAGTTTTTTCTCCTAGATTGGGGTAATGTATACAGGTAAGAAAGAAAAAGAGACAGAGAGACAGACTATATCAGTTTCCATGGCACTTCTAGGCACTTGCTCAGAAATTAGGCACAGTAGTGTTTGGTTCACATGATATACTTGACCATGTGTCCCATTGGAAACTAAATGGCTTCAGTGTCTCATAACAGTTTTAAGAATCCCTTTGTTGAGAGAGGATGAACAGGATAGCAACAGAAGCAAAGTCTTTGGCATATTTGTATTTGTGGTATTTAAGGAGTTCAGGAATGATGACATTGGGGGAAAAACTGCCTTCAGAACTGATCAGTATTCAGAATTTGAAAGTGGTGGTTTTGTTTTAGGTGTTTATGTGGAGTAGAATTTTGTGGGCTTCTGGAATTGTTTTACTTACATACTCCTCAACTCCTCTTTCACTCTATATTTTGCTCTTAAGGTTATGATGTTGAATCTTTAGCATCTTCTATTGCAGGAGATTGAAAACCACAATTCCCAACAGCCATCCTTAAAGGTTAGATTACTTTATGTCTAACTGGTAGACTTTATATTATGTATCAGATGTATAGATATTTTATTTTGTTTAGCTTGCCAAAATGTTTTTTTTCTTTCCAGTTAATATTTGTGAAATGAAACATCCACTTTAAAAATAAATAAATAAATGTGCCTGTATAAAGTGTATTTTTCTTTCACAACTGTTTTAAGAGTTGACAAAAATCTTCATATGAGCCACTTTTGAACTCTGCACTGTATTTTTGTGGAATATGTTGCAGATTAGTCTATAAAAAGCAGGAATGAAGATAAATACCTACTACTGCAAAATAAAAAAACTAAAGCAAAATAAGCATTTGAATATCAAGTACAGCAAAAGTCACATCACTGATAGGGACAGCACCTGTCTGAAATACTACAGAATCGACTAGTTAAAAGATGTGGCTATTTGTGCCATAGAGGTTTTTAAATTATCTCTTTAATGACACTTAGGATTATCATGATTACTGATCAGTTTTATGAGATTCATACAGTCTCAGAGGAAAAAAAATACTTTTCATATCATTGATCATGGAGCCATGTTTAAATGTATACTTCTATTGCCTTCCGTTTTGGTTTGGCCCAACTAAGCTGCTTCCTTGGGACTTAGTTATGCTTTATTGCTTCTGAACTGGAGCCAATAAATATTCTTGTAATGTATATCAGGGCAAGGAAGCCAGTGATCCAGACAATAAAGAACAATATTCTAAAATTTCTTATGTTCCTACTGCGATGCTGGCCTATATGAAATTTTCCAGAACTTAAGACTATTTTTAGGCAAGCAGCCAATAAAATTAATCAGCAACGAAATCAGCAACATAAACATAGGATATTTTAAAAGTGTGAAAAATGGAAAAGAAAATGAAACCTTTTTTGAACAATAAAAGTAGCTGATTTAACTTTAAACCTGCTTTATGGGTGAGTAGGGAAACACTGGCAGAGGCAGAGGCAAGATATTCATTTTCTGCTCTGTCAATCAAATTTCTTTTCAGATCTACCTTCACACATATCTGTCAGATTTTGAAAATGGGCTCCTTAGGATGAGATCAGGGCAATCCTTTTCTGTTCAACTTGGTTAAAAATAACTTTTCTTTCATCATATTTTTGGTAATAGGAAGCCTTTGCCAGTCTACATAAAATATAGTATTATATTAAATAAGGATGAAATATATTATAGACCAATACATGCTATTGGTATGATGGTGGTGATGTTGCATCACTCAGATCTGGTCAATATTTATATGGTCAATAACCAATTTGACTTAACTGAAAGCCTCAGTACAGAGCAGGATATTTGAAACGTCTGGATATGCTAGCATGGTTCTGATGAAAATTTACCTCATTCACTTACTATTACACCTGGAAGAAAAAGGCTATCTCTGCTACCAACAGGATTTGTTTTGTTTTGTTTTGTTTTGTTTTGCTTTGCTTTGCTTTGCTTTGCTTTGCTTTGCTTTGCTTTGCTTTGCTTTGCTCTGCTCTGCTCTGCTCTGCTCTTTCCTTTCCTTTCCCCTTTCTCCCTTCTCCCTTCTCCCTTTCTCTCTTTCCCTTTTTTTTCGCTTCAAGACTCTTTCTTTCCTGCATGCTTTGAAACCAAACTGGAAATAACTGTCTGGTTTCTTTTTAAAAAAAACTTTGAAACATATTATTCTCCCCCATCTATGTTTGGTTTGAGTATTGCAGTTTACACTTTCAGATGAGGTTTAATGCAGCGTATTTCAATCTTGGCAGCTTGATGATATACACAGCTCCCATAATTCCCTAGCCATACATCTTCAAATTACCAAAACTGAGAAACACTGGTTTAATGCATATCTTTTCAGCACTGTACTTCCAGTCTCAATGGCTAATGTCATTACCCACCATTCCCTAAATCTTTTTTATCAAAGGCTTTTCTGCAAGAGAATGTTGACACTCATTCAAATGTGAACCATTCTTTGCAAACCATAGAGATAATCTCATGCTCAGGAGAATTATAGTGAACCAAAAACATATACTAGAACAGTTTTTGCCAAATCTTGTTCCTTCCAAGGAGTTTGGAATGTCAGTTCTCAGAATTTTGCCTAGAAGTTCTGGAAACTGTAGTCTTAATGTATTAAGAGGGCACCAGGTTGGGAAAAGCTGGTTTGGAAGCAAGGCATATCATTAAAGTAATGCCCAAAAATATAAATCCCAAGAAAGAGGATTGGTTGGAATAAGGGATCTTGTATTTCTTGGCAGAATACCTAAGAAAAGGAAGGGGGGGCATAAAAACTTTATTTATTTCTGGAAAAATGTCTGACTTCAAACCTAATTTCTGGAATGGATTCCTTGGGTTCCAGGTTGTTTCCATTTCTTAATGTAAATAAAACATTTGCAGCTCACAATCTGGTAAATCCTGTCCGTACCACTGTCTGCTGGATCTGTCCATACCTCTAGTGTAATATTAGTCCATCACAGTGCTGTTCATTCTTGTGTGTTTAAAGTTGTATCAATATTTCCATTTTAAAAAAAGCCTTTCTAAAACATACACTGCCAAGCTTCTCTGATCCAGCTGTAAAAATTCCGTCAGGCTTGAACTTGGCAAAGCAGGAGACACATTCTCCAATTTACATGAAGTGGATTTACACAGGTATGTCTCTGATACCAGCATTTGCATTAATGAAGGCAATTTAAAGGGAGAAGGGGTTCCTGAAAAAAAAAAGGGGGGGGACTCTCTCTCTTGCAGATCTGATTATAAAACAGGAGTTTAAACAGCCTTTATTCTAATGCAATGATTAGCAGAACACCCAGATAGAGTAGATCACTCTATCTCAGCTTTAGAAAAGAGACAACAAAATCACCTCATAAAAACTTCACCAAGAAAACAGCAGGAACTTTTTGATGCAATCATTAGGAGTCAAAAACTGACTTGATGATGTCTGTGGGGTCTGTCTGTGTATGTGTGCTTGTGTATCAATTGAATAATTACAAAATTATTCTGATTGTGAAGGCCCTAGAACAGAAATTTATTTTCTTGAATTCTTCTATAGTCTTACCTTTCACTCTTGGTGGTCCGGTGGGAGATGTTTATGATCAGTTTCAAAAGGTATCAGAAATGACCCATAATTAACTATGAAACAACACTTAGGTTTTTTTTTTTAAATTAAGCATTATTTCACTTTAAATTGTTCTGAGTGGTTGTTTTTTAAATCATATTTTTTTTGATAAGATATATGTTTCTGGGGTTAAAAAAGCAACTAAAATGTTTTCTAGCGATTTTAAAGTTTTAAAAATATTCCTCCAAGTAGCATGTATTTTTTTCTCATTTCTCATTTGTATGTTTTGCTGACACAAAATGGTTATTAAAAGCCAGAAGCAATAAAGAAATACAGTACTGTTTGTGCAAATCCTGCTTCCCTTATGGAATTGTGGTTTATATTTGATTTCTCATAATTGGAGGGTGGGGCAATTAAATATTTCTTTGAAATTGTCCATTTGTCCATAATCATAACAGCAGAAAGATTTGATGATGGTAGCATTTAGTTTAAATTAGAATTCTTGTGTGCCTTCACACTGATTTATGGTAGATTCTAAAGGCAATTTATGAGTGACCCCTGATTCCAACAGAAGTTTATGACAAATCTTAATATATCTTGACTGAACCACAAAATTAAAATGGGGCTGGGGTATTTACTTTTTACTTTGAGTTCTAATTGGCAGTATGGTAAAACCATAAAACAATATGCACCGTCTGCAATAGTTATTTGTTATGCCTTTATAGGAAATTATTTAGAACTCAAAAATGATTGACTCTCACACAAGTGCATAGGTAGATAGGTGATAGATAGACAGACAGACAGACAGACAGACAGACAGACAGACAGATAGATAGATAGATAAACAGATTCTCTGTTTCCCACAAAATACGATCTACTCTGAAAGTAAGTCCTAGCTTGATTTTTTAATTAAATCTTTATTACACATTTTTTCAAACATTTACACCACATTTCCATTTTTGACAGTGCGTCAGAGTCAGCTTTTTCCTATTTACATAGTAATACTTTCATTTTCATTTTTCTTTTTTCATTTTTCATTCCTGGTATATTTCTCTAATATTTGGACATTTATATTTACCTTTTTATAATTCCTTATATATGCATTTCCTGCAGCTCTTAAGTAATTTTATATATATTCTTTACTTTACTATCTACTCATACCATATGTCCCAAATCTTATAATATTCTGTTTCCTCCTTGTCTTTTAACTCCATTGTTAATTTGTCCATCTCTGCACATGCAAGCACTTTTTTTAATCACCATATCTTCAGGAGGGATGCTTGTTTGTTTCCACTGTTGTATGAAGACAATTCTGGCCACCGTCAGAATATGGAGTATGATATATTGATTTCTTTACTTTAGCTTTATTTTTTTATGTTGCCCAATATAAACTCTACCCCCAAAATAATCCCTAATTAAGATCCTGCCCAATCCAGAGTGCACAGGTAAAAGTTAAGATAGAGTGGGGATGGGGGTGTTGGAGTAGCCCTACTACTTATCTTAGCTAGGCCTCGCACGCCCCGACACCTGCCTTGTGGGCCTATTTCTTCTGCAGCCAGCAGGGCTTTCCTGATGGCCTCTGTAGTTGATAAGAAAATTCCGGATCAATCCGGAGCTCTGCAGAGGCCTTCAGGAAAGCCTTGCCAGCCGCAGAAGAAGGCTAAAGGACTCTGATGGTGAAAAGGATGCCGAGGGGGGATGGGGGGCCCGATGCATGCAAGTGAGGTTAGTCAGTGGATGACATCCCCTGAAAATAAGACCTGTTGCCTTTTTTGGTGGCAAAAAAATATAAGACAGGGTCTTATTTTCAGGAAAACACAGTAGATAGATAGGTAATGAGTGAATTCAGCAGCTTTACACATTCTCCTTATCCATTGTTGGTTTATGTCTTCATATGATTCCCAAGAGTGATTCAGAAACTTATCAGTCTAAAAATCTGAAAGTCTCTGGAACACACAGACAGGAAAATGTAAGCAGACTTCTAGTAGTGGCAAACGCAAGGCAGCAATTCCCATTTTCATCATCCAAAGCAAACTGAGCTGTACTTCAGTCAAACAGAACATAAAAGAACAGCTCACTGGCAGGGTTTCCTTAGTTACCACTATTGAGATTAATGGAATTCACATGTTATTTTTTTTTATTGAACATGGTTCTTTTAACCTGCATTCAAAAGTAAATTGGTCTTCCACCAAACGGACCGTTCTATATATCATGTTTTTATTTGATATAAAAATATGTTTAAGAGCCATATATCGGGTGACTTTTTGATATTTATCATTTAATATATCATCTAATTGCATAATTGCAGCTATTTTAAAAAATAAAATAATCTGCAATTATGAAAATAGATGATATTACATGATAAACATCAAAAAAGTCGCCTGCTATATGTTTCTTAACAAATTGATAGCCAATTTCATAATAGCTCTGAAAATTAGTGATGATCAAGGCTTTTCATGTTTTGGCTATCAATTACCAAATAAATGCCTATTATTTGCACTGAATTTATAAATCTGTCATTATTGTAATTCCTGTGAATATTTAGATTTATATAGCTGTTATAAAGCCTCTGTTGAGACTTAAGCATTGTTCAACCCAGGAAAGAAGGAAGAATTATTGAGCTTATATATAGTTTTTCTGTATTAAAAAATAGGAATATTAAATGAGTAAGTAAAAGCAGTAAAATAAGCAGAACATTACTGCCAATCATTAAATAACTCATAAATATATTTATGTAGTTACATTTTTATTTTATACTTTGGTTTTCTACTCATAGTAAGTCAAGAAAGATTTAGAGAGATAAACTTAGCGGTAATTTTATTAAAACCAGTTAAAATTACCACTAATTTTAAAAGAATGGAAGAAAATAAATTCTAATGAGAGAGAACAACTAGATGTTATTCGCAGTTTGGTGAAATAATTTGCCTGTGATTTTTTTCAAAAATCTCTACAAATCTGATTTTCCTATAAACTTTATTGCATCCTTGAGGCAGAGATTTTGATGTCTAGTATCTTTCAATTAGTTGTATGTTTACTATGATGACTTTAGTGGACCAGTCAATTGAACTCTGCAAATGTCTTACTGAATTCAAAGTAAAGAAAGCATCTTATGATATAATTTCAATGTGCAATACATTATTATTATAAAACTCTAAACAAAAAGGATATTATTTCAAAATATATACCTCAAATTAGGAATAATAATCATCACACAATAAAATTTTTCACAAGAATGGTAAATCATAAATTTTGAAATTGTGTTTTCATGCTTCATTGAGAATGGTAGATTTTGATTTCCTTTCTCCTTTCCCCTTAAAGCAAAAATATTTTATATCTATGCAATTCTTAAAATTTGAACCAACATACCATTTAACTCAAAGTATAATTACAAAAGTTATGTATTTTTTCTTGCCTAGTTTTTAAAAACTTGTCCCTATCTGTCCAGTAATTGAGTCTTAAAAATCTGAATCAAATGAAGCGAGAATTGTATGCTGTAAGACAATGGCATTTTCCTTTGGGCATTGCAAATGTAGATCATGTCAGCAGCAAAGGAAGGAGGAGAGATCTGAATACTTAATTTTCCTCTTGAACAGTTTAAGCACTAATACTTCTCCTTTTATCAGTCACTGTTGCTTTCATCCTTTGAATTCCTCACTAACTCCCTCCCTCCCTCCCTTGTACCTGATCTGGATGATTTTGCCAGCCGTAAAAACTCAAAGCTTCCTTGGCCGTACTTTTGGCTCACTCTAGCAAAGCAGTGATCTAACGGTGAGAATACTTTTTTCAAGCTTTTTCTTTTCCCCCCCTTGAGAACAATACTTCAAGGGCAACCTGCTTGTCCAGCAAATGAACATGTGGAAAATCCACTTGAATGCAGTAATGGTTTTCAGATGGCCCATTGTTCCCCCAAATTATCTTCAAGCAGCTGCTGCTTCAACCCATCTTGCCAAAGTGGGGCTTTATAGAAAGCCTTCTATTTTCATTTGCATCATGGTGAAAAGTGCTACGTTGCACATACCTGACACCAAATAATTTAATCCCGACAAATGAATAAATTTTTCAACATGGGTTAGTAATATGGGCTAAGGATAACCTACCTTTTCATTTCTGCTTTCTGCCGAAAAGCTGGAAAAAGTCTGGTGGGGCCAAATATTCACAATTGCAGTGGCAAAAGCATCCAAAATATTGTTCCATAAATGAATGGTTTTCACATATTTTGCTTTAAAGCCCAAAGAGACAAGAAGTGAAAGAAGAGAGAGAAAGTTTCTCTTCCTGATCTGGCAAGGGAAGAACGTATTTTATATTTCAAAAAGTTTTCACTGTTTTCAAATACTTTTTTCCCCCTTCAAAGTAAGAAGCACATTCTTTATAAAGAACTTCCTCTACTAAATCTTTAATTAAAGACAACATTTTCTTTTAATTTTAAAAGGCTTGACTTGGATTAAAGTAACAAGAAGTATTGCAAAAAAAAAAAAAATCTGTCAAATGCAAGCTGAAACCACGGAGCCTGTAGTTAAATGCTTCACTTCATTAGACAGACGGCAGATTGTTTTTGTGGTAAATAGGGACTGAGTTTCTGAATGCCAATCAGCCAAACAAGCTAAGTTGCTTCTGTGGAGTCATTCCTCTCCAGAACTTTTATTCTTGAATGGTTTAAGCCTTGTTGTCTAATCAGATATCTTGCCAACAACATAATTATGCAGAGATTTTCTCCTTGTTCATTTTCTCCATGTTCATTTTTCTCTGCCACCGAAGAGCAATGGATGGTAGGAATGATAAGAATTGCCAAGTTGGGAGAAGGGTGAAAGATGCAATGAATGAGGCCAAGATTTCTAAAAAGAGCTGTTCAATTTGCAATAAGCGGGGTTACGTTACTGCAACAGTTCTTAAGAAAATGAAATGGAAATTCTTACCTGTTTGCTGATGGCTCAACACCTAAGGCTGTGCCATACCCATACACAACAAGAGAAAAAGATAATTAATTCATGAGATTTTGGTGTACAGATAGTCTTTAATTGTCTTAACTTTTATGACCTGTTCTTGTACTATAATGAATCATATGCTTGATGACAATTCATTCTTCAAGTGTAAAGATTTTGAATTTTCCCAGGTTGTCAAATGAAGTTGTGGTTGTCATTTCACACACATACACACCATCATCATCTTCTTGTGTTCTGTAAATAACATGTATTTGTCTCATAAGACATAAAAATAGCATATTGGTAGTAAAAAAAAAGGGAAAATAATAAGCTGCATAATTTTCTTTTGCACGAGGAAATTCCTTTTACTCATCCCCCTTGAAAAATGATAAAGATTATTTTCACATGTTGTATAAGGTAGACCCAACAGAAATAATTGTAGTAATCTTTGTGTTACTCTGGATTAAAAGTACTGGTATTAAAAATATTCAGATAAAATGGAGGAATAAATGAAGGATAATTACACTAAGAAGTTGACTGACTGAAGACTGACCTACTGAGAAGTGAAGGATAGATCTGTGGTTTAGTGTGGTTGGGTATGTGCAAGTAATGTGAGTTCCAGAACAGATGAGAGTATACAGTTGCTTTTCCTTATTTCTACAGATGTACAAAGTGTGGGTTGTTTCACTCTTTATAAGCTGAGACAGCATAATTGATTCTTATGCTTTTATGAATATTGCAATTTATATTTATATCTATTCAGAAAGCAGGTTGGGTCTTATTTCAGGTGGACTTTTTGAGCATGGGTCAATTTTTTCAAGGTTGTGATAACTTTGAACCATCATTAAATGAATGATCATAAGTTGAGGATCATCTATGGTAGTTTTACCATATTATAATTCAGTTGCCCTTTATAGAATCATTTTCATTTTTTGACATATTGCCTATCTACAGGGCCCAGTTTTAGACAAAGGATTTATTTTGCTTTTTCTCATTTACATGAATCAATGTATTTGAATTTATCCCAACCAGTAAATTCTGGGAGCTTTTTGTCTAAGCGTGCTTCAGATCGGGAGGTATGCTTAGCATGATGAGAAACCTACACTTGACTTATATCGCACAGGTATGCAAGAAATATATGCTATTTTTTTCACTGTATAAATATCTTCCAGCAAAGTAAACAACTATGTAATTCTTAGACTTTTACTCTATATTTTTTGTCTATGCATAATTATATATTAATAATCTGGCTCATGGATAATAAATACGAAATTCCTTTTAATTATTATAATCTAAATTTAAACATAAAAACCAGTCCTTCTTCCTGATCATTCTACCAACATGATTATACTTCTTAATTAACATGTCTTTGCAACTTCCGCTGGTCTGACTTAACTGTTCCCTCAATTGTCTATGGAGATTCTCAGTCATCCAGTTCATGGTTGTCCCAATGATGCTTTTTCAAGAGGCAACTGGAGTTTCTGGTTTTTCTTGGAAGATGTTTTGCTCCTTACTCAGGAAGCTTTTTCAGTTCTGATAAGCTGAAGAAACTTCTTGGATGAGAAGTGAAATGTCTTCAAAGAAAAACTAGAAACTCCAGTTGCCTCTTGAAAAAGCACCTTTGGGGTGTTCCCTCAATTGTTTCATATATGAGGATGAGTTACTAACCCAAACTAAATTCACAACACAACTGTTGTGTTAATATTTTAAGCCTGTTGCATGGCTGAGCTTTACTACCTATTTTTTTCCCCTGTATAAATATCTTCCAACAAAATTAACATGTATTGGGTTCTCAAAGCACACATATAAGCTATTTTTATATATAGCTTTTGTTATGTATGGAAACTGGAAGACTCCAAATAGCTAAAACTGATTGGCCAAAAAGGCTGCTCTCGGATTGGACAATTACGCACCAATCTGATTGGTCCGCTGGACGGCAGGAATTCTAAAGAACTGTCATTGGCCACAAGCTGCGAGCAGCCGCTATAAAAAGGGCTGCCACGGCTTCGGCAAACGTTCCGCTACAAGTCACTATACTGTTTAATAAAAGAATTGTTTGTTGAGATACCGGTCTCACGTACCTTATTGTCCAAACGGAACACTGGCAACAAAGATGGGATCGTCCTAGAAGAGCGAGACTGAAGCACGCGGCAACCAGAACAGAACAACCAAGATGGCCAGTAACAATGTGCCGCCCACACCGTTCTACCCAGCCAAAGAAGATTGGGAGTCATATATTGACCGTTTTCTGATGTTCTTGGAAAGCAATGAGCTAAAAGCAATAAACGACCAGAGGAAGAGAGCTTTCTTCCTCATGCACTGTGGCCCTGCCATTTTCAAAATGGCAAAGGCGTTAGCCAAACCGAGGGACGTGAAACAGATGGCATGGCCAGAATCAAACCACATGCTACGAGCCCATTACGCACCTGTGGTCTCCAATCTGATAAGAAGGCACGAATTTTATAAACGAGACCAATGGGAAGACGAAAGCATCGGAGATTGCATAGCAGCCCTAAGAAATATCAGGGGAGCCTGCAAATTTCAGAACATGGACGAAGCCATGAGAGACCGTGTGGTCCTAGGATTGAAGGATGCTACGCTTCACAGCAAGCTATTGAACAGACCGAACATCACAGTGGCTGAAAGCATCGCAGAAGCCATGCGCTGAAGCAGCCACCATGCGCCAGATGAATTCAACAAATGTAGAACCACCAAACCAAACCCGAGAAAAGAAGGCAGAAGGAAACCAAAAACAGCCCACAACGACTGCCCACCATGAAGACCACGACTCCCCGAGTCACCAAATGATGACAATGAAGACATACATAGGCTTCAGTTGGAAAGAAAATGGCAGGAAAAAAGAGGAAGGAGGTGAGAATTCCAGTGTGCTGGATGTGGACGCGATCACCCGCGCTCCCAAATGCAGATTCCTGGATGCCTTTTGCAGATTCTGTGAGAAACGGGGGCACATTGCTAGGGTCTGCTGAAACAAAAAGAGCTATAGTCCAAAGGGATGTGGCAGCACTCCCCCCAGAAACAGAGAGAGACAGCTGGAAGCCGATGGAAGCCGAGAGAACAGGAACCGGCGAATGAATGACAGAGGAAGAACACATCAAACAATAATCATTGAAAATGCCAGGGCAGCAAACGCAAAAAAGGTCTGGATAAATGTGAAAATCAAAGGAAAGCCCTGTGAGATGGAAGCAGACTCTGGATCATACCTGTCAATGGTATCCTGGAACACTGTCAGAAACCTGATACCAGACATCAAGCAAAGGAACTGGACAAGCAAAAAGCTAATACTTAAAGAATTACCAGGGAAACCGAATCCCGGTAGTAGGTCTTGGACAATTCTTAATAGAGTTCAAAACCACGCTGAGGTACTTCCTCTGACAATCTCAACCGTGATCATCCTAGCCTGTTGGGAATCGAATGGTTCGAACCCTGGGAATCAGGGTGACCGGGATCAACAGCGTCGCTGAGACCGATTGGAGGAGAGCCTGTTGAAGAGTTTCTGGAATGTATTCGACGGGACTCTAGGCAAGTACAAGGGGACCCCAATAACATTCAGCCTAGACCCTAAGATAGCTCCCATCAGGCTCAAAGCCAGATGCATTCCCTTTGCCTTAAAACCAAAAATAGACGAACAGCTTAACAAAGTCATCACACAAGAGTGTTAGAGCGAATCGACCATGCCAGGTGGGAAACTCCCATCGTGACTCCTGTCAAACCAGATGGGTCAGTGGGCATCTGTGGTGACTATAAAGCTATCCTAAAATCATGCACTCCAGCAAAGCGCATACCCTATCCGTTAGTTCAACACCTGTTGCATTCATTAGGGAGAGGAAATTTTTTCGCTAAGCTTGATCTCATGCAAGCACATCAACAGCTACCAGTTGACCCCGAAACTGGAGAGGCACAGACTATAGTCACGCACAGAGGGGCATTCAAATGTAACAGACTTCAATTTGGGGTTAGCGTTGCCCCAGGCATTTTCCAAAGCCTCATGGAGCGGCTCCTAAACGGAGTAAAAGGAGTCGTTCCCCATTTTGATGACGTATTAGTATCAGCAAAAAGTAAACATCGTTGAAAAATAGACTAAGAAAAGTCTTGCAAAGATTCAGGGAAGCAGGGCTTAAAGTCAAACAAAAAAAATGTAAACTAGCCACCAATCAAGTCAATTCTTAGGCTATCTTATAGATGAGCAAGGGATACACCCCACTGAAAAGAAAATAAAGGCAATTAAAGAAGCACCCAGGCCTAAGAATAAAATAGAATTACAGGCGTTCTTAGGTCTCATAATTTTCTACAATGTCTTCCTGCCTCAAAAGGCAACCATAGCAGAGCCATTACATCAACTATTAAATAAAAAGACTGTCTGGAATTGGGGCCACCGAGAACAAACAGCATTCCAAAACATTAGGGACTTATTAACATCCAATACCGTTTTAATACAATAAGCAACACTCTGCCACTGACGGTCACCTGTGATGCATCGCCTTTTAGAATCGGTGCCAAACTGAGCCACAAGCTACCAGACAGCAGAGAAGCACCGATCACCTTCTATTCCAAAACGCTGTCAAAATCTGAAAGAAACTACATCCAACTTAACCGAGAAGCCCTCGCAATCATAGCAGGCGTCAAGAGATTCCACGAATACCTATATGGTAGGACATTTTCTATTATCACAGACCATAAACCCCTGCTAGGGATCCTGGCAGGGAACAAACCAACCCGAACATCCTATCGCCAGAACATGGAAGTGGCACATCGACCAGCTCGCTCTAGGAACATTGGAACGTAATGCTACAGCACCACCGCCATCACCAATAAACACTCCAAAAACAACCGAGGAGGGGGGGGAAAACACAAAAGAATAAAAAAGGGAGAGACGAACCACCAATAACATGACAAAAGACACACAACACAAACCCAAATCAGACACTCTGATAAAACAAAAATAGCACTTACCCATAGATGAACTTCAGAGAAGAAAACTGGTAGCAGGCGAGGCCTTCCTAGAAGGAGACAGCCAGGCCAGCTCAACCAACCTGGACAAACCAGGAGGGAGCGGCAGAGCCACCTCAACCAGCCTGAGAACCCAGGTGGGAGCGGCAAGGCTGACTCACCCTTCCAGGACGGTGAGGTTCCATGGAGAAGACGCGGAGAAAAGGCGATCCTGTCCGAACCGATGGAAGACCACGATGAGACTGAGTTGTGCAGGTCAAGTAGGACCCGCAAAAGTCCCACCTACCTGCGTGACTATGTTACGCATGTTGGACGAAACCAAGGAGGGAGCAGTGTTATGTATGGAAACTGGAAGACTCCAAATAGCTAAAACTGATTGGCCAAAAAGGCCGCTCTCGGATTGGACAATTATGCATCAATCTGATTGGCCCACCGGACGGCGGGAATTCTAAAGAACTGTCATTGTCCGCAAGCCATGAGCAGCCGCTATAAGAAGGGCTGCCACGGCTTCGGCAAACGTTTCGCTACAAGTCACTATACTGTTTAATAAAAGAGTTGTTTGTTGAGATACTGGTCTTGCGTACCTTATTGTCCAAATGGAACATCTTTAGTTCATTCCACTTCCAGTGCTTCCAGTGCTAATCAATAATACAGGTTTTAACCAGATTCTTTTCTTAAGTGATGGCTGGGTAATTTATCTTTACAGAGAGCTTTTTATGATTTATCCACTTTGTTTTGAAAAGAAGTGAAAGTCATCATTCTTAGGACATTGCGCTTCTCTTGCTGTGCCATTATTTTTGAAGTGGAGTTTTTGAAAGTTAGTGGAAGGTAGCTATGAGTATTTGTTAGTTTATGGCCCTAAATCCCTGGCTATTCTTCAGAAATCTATGATACAATATCACTAAACATAGAAATGTTTAGTATGAATAAGGCATGGAGGTCAGAGAGACTAATCTCTTGTTCAGTAAAAGTATTTTTGTGCAACTCCCCAAAATGCTATGAATCATTTTTGGTGTTTTAAAGTCAGGATGTAGAGTAAATTATTCCAAAAGTTCTGGTAGCCAAATACTCTTCTCTCCAAAGGTTTGTGTAATATCTGTTTATCTGTGGTCAGATGACTGCCATATATAATTAGAGGCAGACTTTGTCAAGATAAGTTGCGTCAACATAGCTGAACTCAAGCATGTTGAAGATACTGATGTATTTCTTTTTATTTGCTAACAAAATGCCAAGAGCATTTAAGAAGGTTCCTTCAGCTGATTCAGACTCAAATTCTACCAAATTTTTGAGCTTTGGGGTTCATATTTTGCAGCTTAGTGACCTGCAAACGTGTTGGATGTCAGTTCTCCTAATTTCCTAATTGAAATGAGAAAGATTTGAGAAGGCTAAATTATAAGCCAACTTCACCCCACCCAAGGACCAAGCAAAAAAGATGGGCAAATCTGTAAATCAAAGTATTTCTTAAAATGGGATGACATCAAAGACTGGTTTGTTGTTTCATAAGATTGAACAGGAAGATTTAAACTAAAAGTTTTTTGTATCATTATAGAGGCACTGGAAGCCTCAGCCCTTCTCTGTGTGTCTCTGTCTTGCCCTCTCTCTCTCTCTCTCTCTCTCCTCCTCTCCCCCCTTCACACACAATCACATATATGTATATGAAAAAATTAGGAACCAGAGGTTTCGTGCAGCTGCCAGCATTCAAAGGTAAAGGTAAAGATCTCTTATGTCCAGTCATTTCTGACTCCAGGGAGCGGTACTCATCTATTTCATAATTGAGGGAGCCAGAGTTGTCTGAAGACTGTTCTGTTACTTCAGACAGCGCTGCTACTTTCCCTTCAAAATAGTACCTATTTATCTACTTCCCTTTGCATGCTTTCAGTTTGCTAGGTTGACAGAAGATGAGGAAAGTATAATGGGAGCTCACTCCATCACATGGCTCTTGGGTCTCAAACCTGGGCTGTCAGTTTTCCAGCTATCAAGCTCAGTGTCTTTAGCTGTTGTGCCACTGCACTCCCTCCTAGCATCCAAAATCAATTGTTCATGGCTTTCCCACACTTCTAAAGTAATGGTTTAATTGCCTCTTACCATCCCTTAAAATATCATGAAATGGCCACAAATTGCCATTTGGGAAGACAATGGACACACACACCCATTCTCACTTTTTTTCAGAAGAAATTATGTGTGAGAATGTCAAGAAGAGAAGTCAAATGCTTCTATGACTTAAGAGAATAAAATATAACAGAGTTGGAAGGGACCTTGAAGGTCTTCTAGTCCAACCCCTTGATCAGAAAAATGATTTTTCCAGTCCTTTAAAAATCACCATTATTGGAGCACCGACAACTTCTGCTGATTAATTGTTTTAACTGTTGGGAAAATTTTCTTTAATTCTAAGTTGGTTCTCTCCTTGATTGGTTCTTGTCCTGCCTTCAGGTGCTTTGGATAATAGATCGACCCCTTCTTCTCTATGGCAGCCCCATAGATATTGGAACACTGCTACTATATCATCCCTAGTCCTTCTTTTCATTAAGCTAGCCATACCCAATTCCTTCAATTGTTATTCATATGGTTTATCCTCCTGTCCCCTAATCATCTTTGTTGCTCTTCTCTGCAGTCTTTCTAGAGTCTTCACATCTTTTCTACATCATGGTGATCAAAACTGGATGCAGTATTTCAAGTATGACCTTTCCAAGGCTTTGTAAAGAGTACTAGAACTTCATGTGATCTTGATTCTATCCCTCTATTAATGCAGCCTAGGGTTGCATTGGCTTTTCTGGCAGCTGCAGCACATTGACGGCTCATTTTCCCCTTCCCTCCTTCCCCACAATGAGGAGATTTATGATTGATACCAATATTGTTCAAGAGAGATTGAACAGCCAGCCAACATCTGCAAAAGTTGTATTCACATCAGGAAAACCAACATTAAATGCTTCAGTTCAAATTCATTTTTCTAGTTCTGACAAGGAATCGGGTGCAAGGTTTTGTTCTATTGTTCTTTTTTCTTATTTGCATCACATCAGCTCTGGTTGACACGTGCTTTGTTTGCTGTCATTTCAGAGGGTTATGCAACCAACATGGTGGGCTTTTTCAGTGAGAAACATCTGAAAACTGTGTCTGGCGTGAATAAACATGTCCCCCTCAGCCATTCTGTTAGCTGAGGTGTTCAATTAGTCAATGTCAGTGTAGCAATTCATTAAAGATATTTACAGCTAATGCTCTACAAAGAAGGCTGTCTAGAGTCTAGACGGTAAAATTTGGCAGGAATAAAAACAAAGTAAAGAAGATGACTTGTAGCATTCAGGCCCTAAAGTGACATTTTGGCCCCATGGAAGAAAATGTAATGTATCCTATTTCCTCTTCTTTGCCCGCTTCTGACCTTGACTTCATTCCAGAAGAGATGCATCTGTAATTATCATTATGTCTTAGTACTGTTTTTAATACAGCACTTTGTACTTTGCAAATCATATTTCATTCTTTCCCCTCTCTCCTGGATTTTGCATCTAGGGTGCAGTTTAATGTAAAGTTAAACATGCACCAGCTAATTCATTTTGTTAAGTTTGTGCTTTGGGTCCAGCAGAACAGCCATCATGGGAAGATCTCAAGGCAAGAAAACTAAAACTCTAGAACCTGGACCATAACTTGACACAAATATGAAGGGCCAAAGTAGTATCTAAGGTTGTACTCTTGGACTCTTCAGACTTAATAAGCTAATTCAATTTATTAGCCAACTGAAATGAATAGAATCAAGGCTCTGGTCTTTGTCATACATAGTAAGCTTTAAAAACATGTTTTTTTGTGGCTTGAGCCAACGGAGACAAGTAGAAAAACAAGACAGGTCCATTATTTTGTCATTTTGCTCTCTTTCCCTCCCTCCCTATTTCTCTTAATTAGGAACAACATTTTCTGAATGTCTGTAAGTTTTAAAATAGGGATTCTGCATTGTGACCCAAGAAATCTCTAACTGCATATTTTAAACAAAAAGGTGGCAGAGAGACTACTTTGTATCTTAAATGGTTGTTGTGCCTATGTTGGTGGGATGGGGATAGGAGGTGGGGCAGGGAAATTGATATCAGATAAATTTGTAGGTTCTCTTGGAGTGTGTGTGTGTATGTGTGCATTTTTTAAGGTAAAAGTAAGTGAACATGGGAAAACTAAATGGACTATTGTAAAGAAATGCAATGGATTAAAGATTGAGGGAGAAAGTGTTACCTGCAAGAATATTGTATGCACTCCAGTTTTTCCTTTCTTCTGAATGAGATTTTTCTTTTTTTGGAACAGACTTAGTTATGAAACAATACAAAACTTCGAAACACTGGGAATTTGTCAGAAACACATGTCTAATCTACCATACTTATGTTATATAACAAATGTAGCAAACTCTTTGCACTACTTATTCCTTTCCCTTTTAGTATTAAACTGACAAAGAGACACACAGTTTATGGGTTATGATTTTAGTATTGTTAGACCATGTATAATTAACAGATTGAATTTGATCATATATTTTAGTTGTTATTTATTATTTTATACTATAATTTTTAATTGCATATTTATTGAGTGTTTTTATTTATTCTGGTCTCTGGTCTATGACTGTAATAAACTAAATTAAGTAACACAAAACGTTGATGGTCAGAAATTGGTGCTTTTCTTTCATGAAAATACCCCTTGTGGGTAGCCTATAAAGCACAGCCTCAAATAAATGGGATTATATAATTAAGGAAACTAATGGAAATGCTTTTTTTATATTATAGTTTATATTATTACATTTATACACCTTTTTTCATAATAGCAATTCAAGCAGCAATATATTAGCCTATTGACTAATCAGATGAACTCAGACCAGATTAAATTTATTTTTACAATTTTATTTTTAATTTTACATTTCAAATGTAAAATGTAAATTTAAATGTTATAAAAGTTTACTTTTCTTCAGTCCATCATTGTTCTAGGACTTCAATAAGTTTCTGATACTTAGAACATTAAAATTTTAGCCATATATAATTTTTCCACCCTGAAAAATTAGGAATGTACATACATATATATGGGTAGATAGATAGATATAGATATAGATATAGATATAGATCTCTCTGTGTGTGTGTGTGTGTGTATACCAGCCTGAAGATGGTGAGTGGGACCTTGTCGAAACGTTGCCAAGATACCCTCAATCTTGCACGGGAAAAGACCCGAACACGCCAAGACCTGCATATATGTATGTATGTATGTATGTATGTATATTTATATTTATATGTATATATATATGTTTTCTTAAGTTTTCGCGGGTACTTACATGTATGCTGTATTCAGCTTTGTTCGGGTATTATCCCACGTCATTGTAATTTTGCTTTTAAAGTTGTAGCAATGTTTTGGCAGAATCGCATCTGCCATCATCATCTGCCATCAGGCTTCTGTATTGTATTCGTCTGTGAGTCAGACTTTCACAGCCGTTTCTGTTTTAAATTTTGTGCTAGCCTACTGCTGTGTTGGAATGGTTTTTTTCTTCATCAGACAAACACAATACAAAAGCCTGATGATGGCAGATGAGATTCTGCCAAAACATTGCTACAACTTTAAAAGCACAACTATAACGACGTGGAAAAATACCTGAACAAAGCTGAATGCCATACATATAAATACCCGCGAAAACTTAAAAAAACAAATAGATAGATAGATAGATAGATAAACAAGGCTGTTATTCAGCATAAAGCATCTTCCCATTTTCCTATACCAGGACATGAGATCATCATTCCTGACAAAATCATGTGGAATTGTTGAATAATCTCCCCCTCCCCCCCAAAAAATAATATAATCTAATACCTTATTAGAAAAATGGGCAGGTGTGTTGTGTGAATGGTATACGCACAAATTAAATCACAACCTTCCTCGTAGCTTTCTTCTCCCTCACCTGAAAAAATTCCTGTAGGTGGCTTTGGGCTTGACTTCCTCACTGAAATTGAGGCTGGTAAGATTTGGGCCAGAGACGCTGCCAAATATGCATAAGAAACTTTGGATATATAGTTTAAGACAGGCTGAGGTCTAAGTGACTTGAATGAAAGTTGGATGAGACACCATTCAAATTGGCAAAATGAGGGAAAAACAATTGGTTCCCCAAATTTTAATTCATATTCAGATTTTAGTTCATTATGGGGACATATATATTTTAGTCACTAAACCTCACATTCTGTTTTTAATACCCATTTTTATAAAGTTTCAGCAAAAAATAAAATACAAGAAAACAGAAAAATAATGAAATGAAATAAAGACAGAAAAAAAAGATTAGGAGTGCAAACAAGAAGGGGGAAAGGGGAAAAAATAAAAGGAGTAATTTACATCTTTCATACAGATACAAATATAAAATATAGTAATGTTTTGTCCTAAGTTTGACAATAGTTCTCAGTATTTCTAGAGTCATAACCTGTTCTAATTATAAGCTCCCAAAATTAAAATATCATTTCCTTTAGTTTCAAGCAATATATTATTCGGGTTTTCTCCCGCCTAAAATTGGAAGTATCTAGGCAACGTTTCGATGAAGTCTCATTCAACATCTTCAGGCTTGTTTCTTCAGCTCTGTGCTTCTCAGAGTAATGTGAGCTTGCAGCTGCTTCTTCTTTTTAACTGCTAGTGGGGGTGTGACTTGATTGGGTGGGGGCTTGACTGTATTCTGATTGTGGTCGTGCCACATCTTCATGGTGGGTGTCAGTTCGCTTCTTGTATGGGTCAGAGGGGTTTGAAGCAGGTAGCGGTGCAGCTGCGGTATGGCTTCTGGTTCGTGGTCGTGTCTCATCTTCTGTGTGGGTGTGAGTCTTTTTTCTACATGGAAATGTGGTGGTAGCATCTTGTGTGGCATTTGTGGGTGTGGGTCTGGTGTCATTCTTCATGTTAGGTACTCTACCAGGTAACACCCCCCCACCGGGCACCCAGATGAAACCTGGCTTCCTAATAGATAATAGCCGTCCTTTCACACAATGGCACTAAAACCCTAGCCACTATAGAAAACCCCAACCACAGAATCATCAGAGAAGCCATAGAGATTGAAAAAAGACCTGAAAGCATGAATAGAAGAGATGATTCCACCAGACTGTCAATCATTTGGAAGCCTGCACTCTCAAATAGAAAGATCTCCACACCACAAAACAGACAAACACCTGAGCACAGACAGACTCCCTCTGATGCCTCCAACTCAAACACCCCCCCACCAGGCACCCAGGTGAAACCTGGCTTCCTAATGGATAGCAGCCGTCCTTTCACATGAAGCCAAGCTGCACTGAAAGCCTCCAACACAGGAACAGAGTGTTGCCAGCCAATCAAAGCCACAAAACAGACAGAAGAAACCAGAAACACCAATCAATCAAACTCCAAGTCCAGTGAACACAGACCAAAACTCCCAGCCAATCAGAATAGGCCAGCCTCGAATTTGAAACCAAAAGCTGTGAGACCCACATCCATACAGAAGCCTGATGATGGCAGATGAGATTCTGCTGAAACGTTGCTACAACTTTGAAAAAGATATTTTTTTAAATCAGAATAGTAAATTTTGCCATTTCTGCCAACTCCATTTGCTTTACCATCCATTCTTTCATTGTGGGAATCTATAAGCCCTCAAATGCCCCCTTTTTTTTAATGAATTGCCAGATTTCAAGTATGTACATAAAAACGAGGTAGCCTAAAATTGGAATGTAACAAAACAAATTAAAAAAAAAATATTGTTAATATGTTGTTGATTTTAGACTTGTTATCATGTTGGTTAAGTTCCATTGAGACTTTATTTTTCTAATCTGTAGACACTTTTTCCTGTGAACATTCATGTGAGCTCCTTCCAACATAATGTAATTACATGAACTCTGGTTAACATAGATTGTCCTGTGAAAGTTTAGCGCATGCTTTATGCCTGCCTGCAAACTGTGGTTTGGGAGAACTGTAGGTACCCTAGTAAATCACACTGAATCAGCCATGTCCTGTTGTTTTCTTCTTCCCTTTCTTTCTTCCATTAGATTATTTGGAAAAACTGGGTCAATACAGTCATTTCCAACAGTAACCAAAAACAATTCACACAAAATGAGTTGAATGTGCTCATGTCAGATTTGATAATAAAAATTTGATGTGCGAGTGAACTGCCAAAAATTTCAAATGCATATTTTATTTACTCTTCCTTCTTTGCCATTTCTTAGTTCCAGAGACAGCCAGTGTGAGGTGCTAAAGTTGTCAGTCAAGGCAGACCTGTCCTTAGAAATTGATCTATCATATGTTTTCATGTCCTAATAGCCAGGATTCAAATTTTTTAACAACTGGTTCTGTGGGCGTGGCTTAGTTGACATGTGTGGCTTGGTGGTCATGTGACTGGGTGGACATGGCTTGATGATCATTTTATTGGCTGGGTGTGGCCAACTCAATATCACTCAAATCGAGGCACACGTCTCCTTGCCTGGCCTCTCATGACTGTGGGGATGCTGCAATAGTCGTAACTGTGAAAAATGGTCATATGTCACTTTTTTCAGTGCCATTGTAACTTTGAATGGTCACTCCACACAAGCAAAGTACCAGCAAAGGAACAGAAAAAAACTCCAGAGAAGTTCCTGAGACAGGAAGTCTAGTCCTGCCAAGAATGTAATAAGGGTTAACGGAGGGGCAGTTTCTGTAAGCAACACCAGAATGTTTCCTTCCTGCCTTCCTTACAGGATTAGGCCAGTAATTTCTTCTAACAACCGGTTCTCTGAACTGCTTAGAATGTTAACAACTGATTCTAGCAAATAGCTGCGAACTGGTAGAATCTGCTAATAGCTGTGAAAATAATTATAAAAGAATGAAACAAAATAATGGTTTAGATGTATTTTCAACTCAATTTAGAAAAGTTCCCATGAAAAGTCTGGTCACTTGGAACTGTCCAAAGAATCTACAGAAAAGAAAATGAATTTAAACTAGGCAAGAAGAGACTTAGTTTGAACTTTTAGGAGAGAAAGCATGTTGCAACATTTTGTTCAATGACCCATTTCCTCTGTTCTCTGAACATGCGGAGGTTGCAGCTGTTTTTCAATAGTGGAAATGAATCGAGCCTTCTTCTGATGAGCAGTCATTTCAGGATATTTCCATATGTTAGATAAATGTCTGTGGAGATTCTCAGTCATCCAGGTCATGGTTGTCCCAAAAGTGCTTTTTCGAAAGACAACTGGACTTAGTTTTAGCTTTAAAACATTTTGTTTCTCATCCAAGAAGCGTCTTCAGTTCTGAAATGTCTTCAAACAAAAAACAAAGTCCAGTTGCCTTTTGAAAAAGACTTTTGAAACATGCTAGATATGAAGATGGTGCCTCTGCTGGGGTGAAGGCAGCAAAGACAACAAGATGACAGATGGAATATCACAGTGCAAATCCTACATTTTTAGAGCCATGCATCACTGTATTATGTTTGCCATCTTAATGATGTTGATCTCACATTGCCCAGAGGTCATTGTATTAAGATATTATATAGGAAACAGATCCAGAATGGGTGATTGCTTGAATGTGTGGCAACCTGTGCATTTCAGAAAGCATTGAAAACAAAAGGCTCTGTAAGGAAACTAATATTGCTGTGACTCTTAGAGATTTAAGGGTTAAACAAAAATGGAAGCCCACCAACTCCCTCAGGAATGCTGTGCAGTGAATACAGTAAGTCCAACCCTTCCTGCATTCTTACAAGTTTTTTTTAATATGTGGTGGGATTGAATACTAGCCAGACTTTGCTTATGGCTAACATTCAAGCTTTTGTGGATCCCAGAATCTCTGTGTAGTGAAAATGTTACACTTTGACTTTCAACATTTCCAAAAACTACAAAAACGCTCAGTAAATGCTGAAACAGCTCTTAAGCATAACAGACATGTAAGTAAACTGCAGTGACAGTAGATAGAGATTGTATAATAAAACAAACCAAGAAAAAGAAATTGCCTGCATCTGATCTGCAAGATTAGCATCGCACTGGTTTTTACAAGAGGCATCTGAAAGACCACAATAGAAAAGGCAGAGGAAAAAGGCATAGTGTCCTTCTAAAGAGAAAACAGGTATAAATGAACATTCTCATGTTTGTTTTTTAAAATAACATAGCATCTAGCTGAAGAGTGTCTTATCTATCACCTTGGTTGTGCCTGGAAAAATGAGAAGATAGTTTTAAAAAATTACAGGAGAGAGATGTTCTGTTGATCTGGAATTGAGACAACTCAGGAAATGATATTCTGTTCTGTGAAAGAAGATTGTCCCTGACAGGAAAAGGAGGCACATCTGGCATCTAATGTACACCCAAAGATGTATAATTTTTTGGATGAGTGACTTATTTAACACTTGCATGATTTGACCCAGCTGTGGCATAATTCATTGCAGCATTATTCCATTGTTTAATTTTTTTGCAAAATTCCTGATTCTTTGTACCCAATTAATTTTTTTTGAGTGGTATGCAATGCCTAAACTCTCAAAATAAGCATTGCACTTGATTCCCAGGAGGCTTTGTGAGTGATAAGTCTTGGCTTTGCTGTTTACTGAAGGAAATATAGTGGAAAGTCATCAGAAAATGAGCTCCCTTTCGCTCTCTCTCCCCCTTTTTTCTTAGCTTTCCTTTTTACACATAACAGACCCTTTGTATGTAGAGTCATTTCCTCATCCTTCTGTGCAGCTGAGCTGTTCGTTTCCCTCCCTTTTGAAGGATCTTTCACACAATGAGTAGGAAGTAAGGAAATGAAGCATAGCACTGTAATTCATGAAAATTGTCCAAAAAGATGTTCAATCTGGGGGTAAAATACAAGGCTACTAATTAAGCAAAATACTGCCCAAATCCAGAATATTCCAGATTTCATTGGCAATTTCTGAATTTCCCTTCTCTAGAAGTAGTGATTGACTCATCAAAGGATTTACGGGAGCTGAAAAGACTCAAATAAGAAGCATTTTAAAAGGAATGTTGAAGTCCTAACCATAAATCGCAAAGTAGTTCCTGAACATGATGTTCACCTCTATTTTAGTTCTTCGTGTTAGTGGATTTATTTACATTCATTGGGAGACTGCCTCAGGGTTTTAAAGTTACTAAAACTTAAAGCACAATCCCAGCAAGCTACATCACTATGGAATTCTAATTAGAGCTTTTCTCTCAGAGCTTTGTAGAATAATGAGACTTCGCTTTCTTCAGAATTAATCTGGATTTACTAACAGAAATCTAGACATAGTATGCAAAATTCTAAATGGGATATAACATAATGCCTAATCAATTTGAGGTCGAGAGACAGTTTGATATCATGGTTAAGAGACCAGGTTAGAAACAGTGGGAGTGTTCTAGTTCTACCTGGACACAAATCCAGATAGGCAATCTTGAGTTACTCATTTTCTCTCAACTGTAAGAAGGAGGCAATTATAAGATACTTCTGAAATCTTACCAAGAAAATTTCAGAGACTAGTCCTGGCAGCAACCAGTAACTGCTGACTTGAAGCACACAAATATACAAACAAAATCCAAATAAAATTCTGTGTGCTTTGAATTGTTTTCCCCACTTTTTAAAACTTATTCTCAAAATAGTTCTAAAATAATTCTAGAGGTTTTGTTAGTTTTCCTGAATTATATGGAGAAACTGTGGTATTATTCCAGACTATTAAATATGCCAGCTTGAGTTCCTGAATAAAAGGTAGGTTGTAAATCAATTTTTTTATTTCATTTTAATTTGAGGTTGTCTTTGAATAAAAGTAGAATAATAAGGAACATACTGTTGCAACGCTGTAAAAATAACTTCAAACTGTTGCATTTATGAGTTGAGGACAACATGAACACAACATAATGGGTATATAACAGAAAAGAATAAAAATATTATGGAACAACTTTTCAATATGATTAGCTGCAATTGGGAGCATGGTCTTAGTTCAGTACATAGCTACCGGTATATTTTTTGAGGTGTGATGACCAGAAAGTCACAATCTTTTGGCACCAATAAAATAGTAAGGATCTCAGAAACAAACAAGAAGATGCTACATCCAGAGAGATTTTAACATAAGAGTATCTTTCATCCTTAAGGATTCTAGGAGGAGATAATTTTTTTTCATCAAACATGAGTGGCATCTACTTTCAAAAATGACTTTCAAAGAGGCTGTCTTCCACAATATGCTGAAATCAATCTGATATGAAGTCCTCCAACTTTTAAGAAATTGAATCCAACTGCTTTCGTGATAGGTTTCATGGTATTAGTAATGAGTATTACATTTTGAGGAGACTACGCAATCATTTCTACATCCTCTACTGGCTCTAGAAAGTATTCTTGGCATTATAACCTTTAATTTATTTCACATTTTTCCACTTTCCATTTTTTACAACTTTGTCACTTATTGGCATTCACTTGATACAGATAAAACTGTTCTTTGGTCTTTAAATAAAAGAATGCATTTTTCAGTTACAGGCAGTCTAAAAACTTGATGGTATGTTTGTCACACAGAAGATGCTAATCATAGTTGCTATGTTGTTTTGGGGTTCTAAATAGGCTTCTAGGCATTTTCAGAAAATCAAACTGAAGAATTGCTGGAAAAAAGCAAGCAAGCAACACAATAAAAGTATAAAGATAACCTAGACTGGGACCGATTCCACCAGTTGATCATCCAGCAATTGAGTGTTTTATAATTTCAGAGCTCAGTTATGATCATAACTCGAGAATTATCTGTATATATATATATAATTCATAGCACTCTTGGTGATAAATTATTTAATATTTAATAGATTATTTAATAGATTAAGTGGTTAATTGATAAATAATACATATATTATGAATATGGATCTAAAATAATCCCCTTTACTATATTGGAAAACTATGAGATGGAAAATTATGTTATAAAAAATTTCAAAAACAAGATATTCTCAGGCCTATAGAAAAGATTGCATTTTGAATGGTACTTTTCAAAACTTTTTGTCAGATTGTACTAAATGGAACGATAAATTAGAAAGTAGAGTTTCAAGAGAATCCATGTAGCTTGCTGAATAACCACTTCTGTATTGTTTATATTAAACACACAGTTCAATTATGCCAAAAGGAGGCAATGTATTCAGCAATCCTAGCCTGTGTAGCTAATGATGAGAGATGCTGGAAATTGTAGTTCAATAATATTCAAAGGTCCACAGGTTGTTCACTAGGGCTAGGCATATCAACAACAAACTTTCTGTGGTTCCTCCCAAGCATAATGCTTCACCTGGCAGAATTAACATAACACCAGCTAGACTCAATTGGCCCCTTAGATTCAATAAGAAGAACTTTGGCACATGCATTGCTAATCATTTGTACTGAAGTGGGAAACCAGTTCTCTATGAAACCATCACTTGAAAAGGATGCTCAGATTAGGTTTGATGAAGTAAAATACACTTCTGAAAGTCTCCACAGCTTCATTACCTATCCCATACTGAATGTTCTCATCTGTACATGGAGTACATTTAACAATTAATAAAATTTCTTTAAAGTGTCTCCTGCTCAGCTAGTATAGGATATTACAAAGGTTTTGCTTCCTGGGGCCTTCTATATCTGATAATGGGTCTGCTGTAAATCTTTGATTTAACAAACCATCTTTGATTTAACAGACCATATGTGATGAAAATTATCCACTAAATTAGATCAATAAATGCAATTGACATTTATGTTGTTAAGGCATTATTTTTAGGCCATTTGTATCACTTTACATAATTATGCAAATAGCATAACTTGATGGAAACTGTAAAAATGTCAATTACATAATTATGTAAATGACATAGATTATAACAATTTTCTGGACTGCTGCAGAAATAATGAATTTCATGTGCTTTTTGGAGTGAAATCAAAAGGAAAAAATGTTCTTTGCACCTAAACTGCACTGAATGGGTTGTTTTGCATTATTTTCTTAGGCCTGGATTTAACATACTGTAATGTTGCAAGCCCGACTAGTTTTATTTTGTTTGATCTGTGTCACTTTTAGATGCTTTTAATCTGGGTTGTCTGTGTGTTTTGCATGTTTTATCTGGTTTTATGGGTGGGGGCTGGTTCTGTACACTGTCCATTGCAGCTGGGCGGTTATAATACATTTAAATAAATAAATATAGCTAGAAAATGAGCAGAAGAGTTGAAACAAGGAATTCTCAACTGTTAGAGAAATGTGCCTCTGGTGGTCCATGATATGTGACATGTGATTCAATATTCATGCTGTATTTGTTTGATTCTTTCATGGATCTCCTCTTAAGTTCAGCAGGCCTTCTACTTTTGAAATATTTCTCCTCAGTAGAAGAAATTTTCTTAGTACTGTATAGATTAGTTGGAACTGAACAAAATGACAGATTTTGCCCACAAACAAATTATGCAATGGCTGACCTATCCCAAGCATCCAAGCACTGGTGCTAGTGAAGAAAAAATACTGCTACCACCCAGGAGAGAGGAATACATTGGCCCTGAATCCAAACACTTTTCAAATTATATTTATGTGGTAAAGCTCTTATGAAAATAAATAATGGATGATATTAATAATATTTTACTTGTACCTAACAAGCAGACATGGGAAAGTAAGTTATTCCACAATTTGCAATATGACTACTTGGTTTTTTCATGGACACAATTTTGCAATTTCCACAGTATCACTTAGAGACAAACAAGGTGTATCTGTTACTCCTCACGGAGCAGTGCACAGCTTACCACACTGAGCTTCTGAACAAAATACAAGGTATAAATATAGCAAATAAGTAAAGTAGAGAAAGTTATATTAATAAGTATACCAATACTAATACTAATACTAATACTAATAATAATAATAATAATAATAATAATAATAACAATAATACATTTCCACACTTCTCCACTGCTTTTTTCCACCCCATCTCATTTCTACTATAGTTCCACAAATTTGTATTTAGCCAAAGTAGCTAGATTGATACACTAGCAAAATCTGAGTGGTTTCTGGTTTCTTGATCCTACCCAGCTGTATGGCCTTTACAAGATATTTTTTAAATGAAATGGTACCAAAGGCCAAAGCCCAACTTCCAAACATCTACATCCCCCACCACCCCATGACCTGTTCCAAATCCAATTCTATTGCTTTGCATGTACTGGGTGCTTCTGTACCAGAAATACATTCCTGATGTATCTAATCACACTAAGCCAAATAAAGTATGCAATCCAATCTGATCCAATCCGAGCAAATTAATTTTGAGGTATGCTTCACATTAGCAGTGCTATGCTTCTGTAGCTCAAAAGGCCACAAGGAGAGTTTAAAAAAAAAAAAACAACCTCAGGGATATCAGTGTTATTTTCTTCCATTTTGATATAAGGTTTATCATGTGTCAACATGAGGTTTATCATGTATCAACATGTATCAACACTGAAGTGAGCATTAGTCAACAATATTATTCTACATATTTATCAGATATATTGATAAAATGGTGTGAAATGGAGTGGAATGGAAGAGAAGAGAAGAGAAAAGAAAAGAAGAGAATAGATAACTTTACTGTCACTTTGCATGTATACTAATTGGCATATATTAAAATGAAATTTTGTTGCGTACTCTCAAAGGATCACCACCTCCAATATACACTACATAAATATGACAAAATAAAAGAATAAATATAAAACTGTATATATCCACAACACAATCTATCCCAGATATATACATTTAGATGGTGAGAAAAACAAATCTTGCAAGTTTACAAGATGGATGACATAGGGAACAAAGCTGTTACAAAATCTGGTAGTCTTGCTAGAAATATTTCAATACTTCCTTCCAGAGGGGAACAACAGAAACAACCGTGAAGTGGGTGTATGGGGTCTCTAACAATGCTTCGAGTTCTAAGCACATAGCATTTATAAGTTGAATAACTTGAATAACAGGAAGTGAGCTTCCTATAATCTTCTTGGCTGTCCTTACCACTTTCTGTATGGACTTTCTATCTGAGGCACTGCTGCAAATGAAATCATTGGATTGGAATCAGACCCTGATAAATTACCATAAATCTGGGATCAGTCCATAACATTAAACCAGGAACTATAATAAGCCTTCTAAAATCATTTTAAACATCTGTTGCATTAAAAAATAATAGTGCTAAAATGTTATCAAAATGGGAATTAAAAAAAAATATTCTCTATTTTTTCAGAAACTCTGGAGAATGGACCTAACAAGAGTGAAAGGTGAGTAAAAAAGTTCTTTGCCTATTGAATAATTCAAAAGCAAATATAAGCATAGATAGTTGGAAGTAGAAGTCATGGACATCATCCTGTTCTTATCAGAAGGATAACAAGCTTGGAAAACATGGAAAACTTTGGTGTTAGCAATTCCCTCATTTCATAAGCTAAAATTAGGGAAGGGGAGGAGGCAAACTTGTCAAAATGGTGGATAAGTAGGAGAGAAAGTGATTGACCATACATGGACTCCAGGAGGAAAAAAAATTGACATCCCTACCCTGTGAAGAGCCCTTAGGGCAGTGATTCGCAATCTTGGGAACTTTAAGATGTCTGGATTTCAATTCCTAGAATTCCCCAGCCAGCATGAGGTCCAGACATCTTAAAGTTGAAAAACATTGCATGCCTCTGCTATCTACATGGTGTTCTCCTCTGTTTAGCATTTGTCTCATTCTTCTGCTTGAACTGGAAGCCTTTGGCCAACTGGGGAAATTTCTTCTTGCTAGCCTCCAGCTTTTTGGAATATGGGGATGGTTCCTTAGCACCTTAGCTTCTTTATCTAAATGGCACTCCTTTAAATGCAGTGCTGAGCTGCAGCTATTGACTGTTATTATTTTCTAACGAAGTCTCTTGGAGAGCTGTGTTGAGGAATCAAGATGGAAGGTGACACTTCACAGCGTTTCAAATAAACACACAAAAGTTAGGTGAAATTTAACAGACACTGAGTTAAACCATGCAGGAATTGTACGCTCCAGTCTTTCCCTTATTAAGTCAATTCAGTAAAAAAATGTGTCCACCACTTTAAATGAAGAGGCTGCTTTACAGAGCTACTCATATGGAAAGGACAATGGGAGAAGGCTGTTGACCCAGATGCATATATTGAAAGACCATTGGATCTCAGGGGATGACAGGGACTGGCGCCAGTTTTGTGGGGTGGAAGTCAGGCTAAGAGAGCTAGTTGTTCTGGTAGTGAAGGCACTAAGCTAGAAACCAGGAGATTGCAAGTTTTGGTCCTGCCTTAGACAAGAAAGCCAGCTGGATGGTTTTGGGCCAGTCCGCCCCTCTCTCTCAACTCATCTCACAGAGTTCTTGGTGCAAAATAGAAAAAGAAAGGAGGTAGGTTTCTGACTTGAGTTATTTATAAAAATAATAAAAATGAGGGAGAGAGAGAGAAGCCTTTGAGAGCCACATGATAAGCATTCTTAAATCCCATCAGCCCTGAGAAATAGTGGTTTTCAGTCTATGTGACGGAAGTTCAAAGGTTCTTTGGTTCAGTAGAATTTTGAGGTGCTAAGAAGTCTCTGTGGGCTCTCTTTCATTTGTTTGGTGTGTTATATTAGCCCAATCAATTGTAGCTAATTCAATAGTTCAAGTAAAATTGTGTCTTGTGTGAACCAGGTTAGTGGGCGTAAATGGGAGAGGGAACTATGTTTCTACGCATGTAGAAACATTAACAGTGACTACGCATGACTTGAAGGAACAAACCAATGGGAAGGTTAGGGATGAGTGAGAATGTCATAATGTGAGATGGGAAGTTTCAATAGATTAGGAGAAAATCTTAATTGAAAAAATGTTCCCTTCTAATCCTATTGCCCAACTCAAGTCTAGTCCTATCAAGAGGACAGATACCATCTCTGTTCTTAAAACAGGCCCAAGATGCACCAGGAGAGACAGGCAAGATTCTTCCCCTTGTACATTCTGTAGGAAATTCTTTTTATGCAAACAGATTTTTATTTGCCTAATGAAGACAAGCATTGTTTCACTGTTTGAGTACATGAGTATCATCATAATTAACAAACATGGAAATATTTCTTGATGTTTGTTTCCAGTGCAGTGAACAGGAAACGATCAAACAAGGATGAGACGTATTGGAAGGAGATCAATGCAGCGATGGCCTTAACCAATCTTGCCCAGGGAAAGGACAAACTGCAGGGTACAACCAGCTGCATCATTCAGAAATCTTCACACATATCAGAAGTGAAGACAGTCAAAGTTCCACTGGTGCCAATGTCATTTTAAGTGAAAAAGTGATTTACTTATCTTTTTCTGTGTGGATTTCTTTCATGCTGTTCGTTTTCTTGTAAGATCACAAAAGATCTAGAATAGAGATTGAAGCTCCTATTGTAGTCTGTGACAGTCAGGATGATTAAGAATAAGCATAGCTTATTCTCACCAGCAAGCATTAGCAAAATGATCCTAAGGAGGTTTGTGTGATTCTCATTCAATTTCTTGTTTGTGATATAAAAGCTATTCCCAATGAATTGTGTTCTGTTATGGTACAGTAAGCAAGAAATATTCTCTCAGGCTAAATTGTTTTTTAAATAACATGTCAATTATGGGGGGAAGTTCCCTGCTTTTTGTCTTTTTAAGTCAAATTATTAACTTATTTTATTGTATTAATCAAGCTGCACATTAACCATCTGCATTGCTATAACAATAAGTGCCTTGCTTTCCTACAGTAAGCTACAACGTGGGCACAGCTTTAGACATCTGTGCCTCAAAATGTCAATCACCCAACACTTAACCTTGCATGTAGTCCTAAGAACATCCTGACCGTTCAAAGCTGATGTCAGAAAGGATATTATTACTGTTTTAAAAGCCCTCAAACTTTTGATTTATCTGAATTAGAGACTCAGTAATATCTAAAATGAAATTGCTATATTTTACCATGAAAGAAAAATTGATTGTTATCAAGCAATATTCTGCTTTGCTCAAGTGAAATCAAATTGCTACGTTTTTGTTCCCATAGAAATATTTTGATAAGTGCAATATTATGGCTTCAAGAACTTGAGAGCCGGATTAAAAAAGAAATAAACCTCATTCATTTTAAGAAGAATTCGAACAGTAAGGACATTTATATGTGACCTTCCTTTTAGGTGCTTTGCAGCTTGGATGTTGTTGTTTCTCAAAATGATTAAAAAATACAGTGCCTCTCTCCTGCTGACTGCTGTTTTGGCTCTTATTATTGTTGAGAATGACAGCAAGATTGGAGGTCAAAGAGAAATTAAATCTCACCTATGAAAATGTTCCTCTTCTTAGCTTTATATAGTGCTTTTTTTTTTACATGAAAACATATCCTGTGACAGCTTATATTGTTCTTGCTGCAGTAAAGCTATCAGTAAATCCAGTGTAGATTCCTTCCTTTTAAAGTCTCCTTTAGATTTATTGAAACTGTTATATAAGTAAACAAAGCAGCTTACTTTTTTGGTACCAAATCAATCTATGCCTCAGTTTATTATTTACATTGGAGCTCTGTAACTTTCCACGACGGAAACCGTTATTGCCTTAATGCATCCAAAATGTTTTTTATTTTGGTATGGAATGTATCAAGTGAAGGCAATCCCCATTTCAATGAAGGAAAAAGGGCATAATGAAATCTATATATTATATAAAGTGAAAAGCCTGAATTAAAAACATGTGGGGTACACAACAGACAAACAATTGTGGCACTGACTCAATTTAAAGTTAAAATAGATGCTAAATTAGGCATTAAAAACAACATTTTAAACCTCTAGATTTGACTGCCATTGAGTCAAGTGAATTGTATAAAATAGTTTTTATGGAGGTATATCAAATTTTTCTTCAACCATCGAAAAATGTTCTAATCAGGTTCCCTCCCTTATGTAAATAACAGTAAAGCCCCAAATAGTTTATATTGAGTGGTAAAAGAAAATTAGAGAAAAAAGTTGATTGCTAGAGTTTAGTTTTGCAAAGTTGAAACCAAGCTTATTTTCCTTTAATTGTTTGAATGTTACATTTGAATAACAATATCCAGACTAAATTGTAAAGCTAGTTTTGAGAAAATATTATTTAACCTCCAATCTTGTTTTTTCCCCAGCCCAGTTATAGTCAATAAAAGAAAAAAAATCAGTATATGTTAGCTGAGATGGACAAGGCAGAATCACTCTTTAATTCCTCATGTCTCATGGAATTCTCTCTCTACAAGGTGTGGGTGACATGTATTTCATGCAGTCTTTAAATCATTTTGGGCAGTGCTCAAATCCCTCTTGACCATAATTCCCAAAAATGCAAAGCATCCTTCCCAGCACACATGTAAAAAGCATGAAAATGATAATACAATGAAGAACAGTTGGAGGAACTGGGTATGTCTAGTCTAATGAAAAGAAGGACTAGGGGAGGCATGATAGCAAAGTTCCAATCTCTCAGGGGCTGCCCCAAAGAAGAGGGAGTCAAACTATTCTCCGAAGCACCTGAGGGCAGGACAAGAAGCAATGGGTGGAAACTAAACAAGGAGAGAAGCAACTTCGAACTAAGGGGAAATTTCCTGACAGTTACAACAATTATCAATGGAACAACTTGACACCAGAAGTTGTGAAGGCTCCAACACTGGAAGTTTTTAAAAAGATGTTGGATAACCATTTGTCTGAAGTGGCATAAAGTTTCCTGCCTAAGCAGGGGATTGGACTAGAAGACCTCCAAGGTCCCTTCCAACTCTGCTCTACTATTCTATTCATAATATAGAAACATCCCAGTGAAAAGAACAAGGAAACAGCCCTTCCCTCATATACTGCCCTGACCATTTGATGGTCAGGGCATAGTTCCATCATATGGCAGTCATGATGTGACCTGTGATCCTTAGCCTCCCAACACTGTGGTCCTTAGCCTCATTAAAATGTTCAATATCCACCAGAATTTTGTCTACTTTTACCCGATACTGTCAGGTTTATACATCCAAGAGGTATTCTTTGTGTATAGAACTCCTAGCAGAAGAGCCAATAAGAATGAATTAAGACTTTTACATGTTCATATAGCTCTGTACACAATTCTTTTAAGTATTACTAGTTTTCTGGACTCTTTGCAGTATCAAAAGAAGACAGATTTTGGTATTAAATCTAAACTGGATTGCAAAATCAACCAGCCTTCAGTCTTAAACCTAGACTCTGTTGGGAAGTAGGTAACCTTATGGATAATTCCAAGCTTTCTTTTTTAAACAAAACCCACCACATCGCTAAATCAACCATTTCTAATTTCCTGAGCATGGAGGGCATTGTGTAGGGTTTCTTACATGAGGAAGATAAGTGGGGATTAAATTGTGCAAAATTTCCAAAATAAACTTTCTAAATCATATAGCCATCCTGTACATGTGGGCGCAGTGGACATAGGCTGCAGAATATTTATACCGGTTGCGCTCCCTCTGTGTAGAGGAAAGTTCCTAGGAATGAAAGAGAACCAAACCCTTGATTAAGCTAACTTTCAGGTATGCAGACTGATCTTCAAGTGTAGCCAGTTCCAATTGCACTAATATAAACTAGCAGGATCTGCCTTGATATAAATTGTAGAATGCATCTTAATGTATCATAGCATTTTGTGATGATGGTTATTTCTAAACTGTATTGTTAAAATGATTTGATATGAAAAATATATATATTTTGTACACAAATATATATATATATATATATATATATATATATATATATATATATATATATATATATATATNATATATATATATATATATATACATATATATATATATATGTATGTATGTATACTTTTTTAGGGGGTGTTTTCATTGACATGAAAAAGCAGGAAATATACTGTATGTTATGACTGTATGAACGGCTGAAGTTTACTTTTGAATGATTTAAATCATTATGCAAAAGAGATTTCCCCACACTTAAGGCTTTGACAACCAACCTACTGGATTTTCTCATAACAATGTGAGTTTTTAAAATAAAAACAGAGAGTAAGTGCTTTGCTTTAGTTCATACTATTGTAAATTATTCTGCTATTAACTATTTTGTGAAAATAAACTGTCTTGTCAAACTTTTCTGTAAGATGTTTTCAGTTTTGTTTTGTTTTAAAAATTCAAGTGAATAACAGTGTCAACAAAATTACTGCTATGTGGAAGGAACAACCCAAAGAATAAATGTTAAAAATAAATACAAAATAAGGCTGGTGTGGATCATGTGATTCCTTTTTGAAGAGAGGGGATTAAAAAAATACTTGTGTATACAGACTCATGACAAGACCAACTATTCTGGGGCACAATCACTTGGGATTCTTGACATATGTCTTCTCTGTGGTGGCCTGAACACAAATATAGAAGTCTATGAGAGGGCAACTGAAATTCCCCTTGTTACAACTTCTCTTTCGAATGCCCTAATTTTGTGGTATAACTAAATGACACAAGTCAAGTTTATAGCATCTTCAAATTTAATTCAGTGGAGAAGCACAACTGAGAGTGTTATTTCTGGATTTCAAGAGCAAATGCAAACTATGGTTAGTAAGATTGGGCCATCCTAATCCCCAGAAAAACAATATTCCATTGATAGAAATAGAGATAGAGATAGAGACAGAAAGGGCATATTTTCTGGGTCCTGTCAGATAGCATGAGTTCTGGAGAATGTCCATCTGGATCAACTGAATGACAGAAATAACCAGGTGGAGATGGTCCTTCAAGTATAAGATACAGGGAAAGAGCTGAAGTTGTGTTTTTTCATTATTTTCTGTGCCTGAAGATAACTATGTCTGGGCATTTCTGAAGTTTCACTTAGATGAACAGATTTGGATACTGCCAAATGATCTCATGGCAATGAAAAGTAAATCTAAATATTGGTGTGATTCCCTTCCCCATAATTTTCCTTGAGTTTAATCCTTCTATCGTCACAAATTTAAGCATCAGAAGTCTGCTCAGCACTGAGTCTCAGTTATTTATCAACAAACTTGCTGGTCTTTGCTTCAACAGGCATGGTCATTTTAATAACATAAACAACTTTTAAAAATTCCCTCATGCCAGTTTGGAAACAAATTTTGATTCCAAAAGTTGATTTCAAATGCATGTTCTGCTCAGCTTGTTTCTCAATATTGGAGATATAATCAAACAGCAATCAAATTAAGCATGCAGAGGATCGCTGATTTCACAGGATTTAAGCACACTTAATTAGGTTTGGGCTGATAGCCCAAAAGTGTATAACTCTATATGTTTAGGGAATTAATGTTAGCAGGTAATAGAAATGAGCCTGCTTATAGCAACAAGTGGTTTCTGTAATTTCTACATAGAAATTCTTTATATTTCCAAAACCCTAAGACATGTGGAGTAAACCTAATTCATAATTTTGCTCTAATGTTCTAAAGATAAGCATAACCAATGTTACGATACAGGAATATGATGCAAACTTTTGGGCTACTTTAAAAGCATTGAAAGCACATGTGCGTCATATTCTGATCGTTCATGTTTTTTGGTCCTGGCTCAATAACATATGGTTTGCTTTCAGAGGTTCACTGCCAGTTCAGTTTCATCATCCACTGTTCAAAAAAACTATTACTGAACTGCCTTACCCAACTGGACCCCAAATTAACCTTGTTGAAGGAGAGACATGGCAAGTTTAGAAGAATAATGATTCAAGAATATTGTGTAGCTTGTCTAGTCTTTTCAATATCTTCCATGAGGTTGAGATTTCAAGGCAAAGAATCTTCAAGTTCTATCTGTTCTTTTCCACCTCCTTTGTCTCTTTCTGACTTACCAAATAGAGCTACTGTTTTTTTGGGGGGAGGGAGAGGAATCCATTATAGAGATCACAAAATATTTGTAATGGAAAAATCAGACATATATCTATTTATTGAGAGTGTTCTATAGTCATTCATAGTCACTCATTTTTCTAAAGGGAAGCTAATTTCCTGAAAGGTCCATGCATGTCCCAGAAAGCCTGCTTGGCAGAGAAACCAAAGCATCTACAAAGAAAATGCTATGTTTGCATTCAATTACTTGTCATTGATAGCAGTGCTTTGGGTGTCAATTAAATCAAGACAAAAGGTTAGGAGAATCTGGAACAGTCATCATTCTCATAAAATCATTCAGGTGAGACAATTTTATCAAATCAGTAGTGATTACTAAATATAATTTGGGACAGATGAAATCTGGGATAAAGGCAGAGCTGATGTTTCCAGATTCTATTATCAATCACTAATTGATAGTGATTGCATTAATTAAGGAAGTTTGGGGGGGGGAAGGGCATGGATAAACAAGCCGATTGATTTTCTGCATTTCACTCTTTAGTCTCCCCTCTTCAAATTCTTTTAATGCAACTGTGATATCATCTTAGTCAATTGGCAATGGATGAAGTTATTGGCAATAGATGTCAGGCCTAGCTCAAGGTCTGGTTCCATAATGGGTGAGCTCATTTATTTGTCTTATTGGATCTTTTTTCAGATAATTGTATTTTCCATCCTGTTTTTTGGATTGATCCCAACACTTTTTTCTCTTTACCATTTCTTGGACATCTGCTAATGCTGCACAGGTTCTTTTAAGCTGGGTATCAATCTCCTGCAAAGTTTTATTTATAACCACTTAAATAGTTGTTATCAGTGGTCTTTGTTGATAGACTGTCTTCTTTCCAGAGAACATCATTTAAATAGTAGACTTAGTCTGCAAAAACAAAAAAAAACCCCTCCTCTTATGTTCAGTGCAATAAAATTATTATCCCAGCAGATGCTCAGAAGATGTATGTCTGCAAGTGTTTAATGTGATCCAGAATAACTCAGAGACTTTACTTAACGTGTCATTGTCTAAAAAATGTTCACATCTTTTAGCCATTCTGGCTGGGAACAGGAATTTCAGTCCCAACACATCTAGAAGGCTGATTTATGGTCTTGTACATGGATTTTCAAACTTGGCAAGGAGAATTTGGGAACTTGAGGTCCACATCTTAAAGTTGCCGAGTTTGAAAAACATAGCTTTAGTATATGATATGAATATACTTCCCTTGTGAACTGAAAATTATTTTTACAATTCCTTTGAAATCAAGCTGATGATGATGAATGAAGAAATACTATACTGTATACATACAGTTAGATATATAAATATTTTTTTAAAGGAAGGAGGTCTTGTGTAATTTGACAGTGCACAAAATCCTGACTGGCAACTGACTTGTAGCAAGCCAGGGAAAATCTCACAGTGACTACTGTTCAGATCCATTCACGTAGAGCATTCATGTAGAACAAATATAGCTTCTTATGCCACTGAAAGTTCATTTTTATAGCTCAGCAGAGCCCTCCTTCTCTTTCTCCTGTCATGTCTTGGCAGTGGAAGATTTGGATGTGTCAAAGAGCCGTGTTTATTCATCCCAGTCGTGGGTCAAGTTCTTTCTTGCTAATCTTAGCCAACCAATTCTCAAGGTGCTAAGACATCAAGTGTGCACCAGTGCAAAATTGCCTCACCCAACTTTTGCCCTCATCTATCACTCTGTACTTACCATTAGTCCTTGTGGCTAACTTAATTCCCTAAAGGAGTGTCATTCTAACCATAACTACCTAAAACCTGCCAAGTGCTATTTTATGAGCTGCTGCCGAGAGTTTTAAGGTTGATTTTTCAACAATTTTCACTGGCATTTGATGGTACATGCTTGATTTACAAGGCTGTAAATAAATAACCACAAATAAGAGGCATTCTTTTCTTTTAGGATAATGCAACATGACATTCTTTTGAGAGAGAGGAAAAAGACAGATTTCTAAAGAGTTTCTGAAGTTTAATTCTGAGTCTGTCACAAACCTTTAGCAGGGCTATGAAAACAGAAACCACTTTATGTAAAAACAGAAAACAGAAGCTTTGAGATATCAGGGAAAGCAAAGGACTCTTCAAGATAAGGAAACACCTGCTAATTATAAGAGGGCAAAATATGGTAGCTGAGAGATATGAACTGGTAACCATCTCTGCTGAGAAGAGCTTCATCTGTGCAGCTGCACAAGAATTTCTTATGGATTCATCCAGCCAAGTTTCTGTATTTCCTCGCCCACAGAACTTATAAAAGACACTGAATCTCTCCCTGTGTGTAGGAAAACAATCAGCAATTTCTTCATGAGCATTATCTAAAAAGAGTTCAGCTAAAAAACAAAAGAGGAAGAGGGCACATGATAACAGCTCATATTTATACAGTTTGCAATTCATGTAAAATGAATGAAGAGATACAATTCTGGTTATGCAATTGACCACTGTCTTATGCAATAGACTATAATTAAACAAATGTTGACTTATTATACACAAACACATACACACCATTTATGTACTGTGGTAAAGACAACAATATGGACAGGTCCATGAATTCTCCAGAAATATATATAGCTAAGCAGGTTTGGACCTAGTTAATACCTAGTTAGAAACTATTAATAAATGAAAGACTAAGTTTCAGCCTGGTATTTTTTTAAAAAGGCAATCCATTTATTTATTTTGGTAAATACAACAACATAGGTAGGTCCATGAATTGTCCAGAAAGCAAGCTCAATTTGAGGATGAATTGTCTTTTAGCTTACATTGACTGGATTCACATATTTCACTATTTCTTTAATTATAGTTATTGCTTAAGACACAGTTGTCTGCATCAACACAAAGCTATAAACATTAACTTACCAATAACAATTCCTTGATTGACAAAACACTGTAAGTAAATTGCAAACCTTCCTCACAAAGGTTTAGCATATTGTGTCAAACAGAAGCTCTTTATGCTACATGAGCCACCACAGAATCAGCCTATCGGGCTATCTGTTCATGCATTATCTTCATTATTTATCCAGTTGTTATTGTTGCTTTTACCCTTTGAAAATGTCAATAAATGAATCTGGAATTTGCATAGAGCATATGACCTGTTCTTCTTCTGAATATTTCTTCTGAAGCAAAAATTAAAGATGTAAGGGAGGTTGTGAAGATTTAGCAGTGCCCAATTTTAATAAAAATGCCACAACCATCATCAGCCACTGCCCTCTCAGAAACATTCCCTTTCTCCTCTCAGAATAGAATAGAATAGAATAGAATAGAATAGAATAGAATAGAATAGAATAGAATTCTTTATTGGCCAAGTGTGATTGGACCCACAAGGAATTTGTCTTTGGTGCATATGTTCATAGTGTTCATCAGAAAAAAATAAAATACATTCATCAAGAATCATAAGATACAACACTTAGTGATAGTCATAAGTTAATAATAAGCAATCAAATCATACTGGAAACAAAACAGTATAAATTGTAAAGATACAAGTGGGAAGAGATAGGTAATAGGAAGGATGAGAATAATAATAGGTTTTATAAATAGTTTTTTTTTCTCCTCTCAGGTTTGCAATCTAGTAATCCTAGATAAATTTGCAAGTCTCCCTTGCAAATCCACATTATCCTGGAATGCTATGGTTGAGGTGTAGATTTCTTTTGTATATTGGCAATGGAAATTTAGCCCATGTACATTCTTGAGGATAAATTGTCCCATTGTGTCTGCTCTGTAGCAAAGAACCCGATCGTTTGAAATGCCTGCGGCTTTGTATCCAATGCAGGAATGTTTGGCCCTTGTTTTAATTAATCATTGCAGGTTTTTGTTGTTATGGTTCTAACAAAACATTCAATTTCTCAGGAATATTCTTGGATTGCCCTGAGAAAAAGGTATTATAAGGCAGAGCAAGTTGTATAACTGGGTATTGCATTGTTCTTCACAAAACATAATGGGGATGGGGGGGAGGCGGAGAGAACCAATATAGGTGACAGATAAAGATAAAAGAAAGCAGCAGGTATTGTGACAGCATCATATTACTTATCCATGAGTCTTATATGCTACCTTTTTCTTAAAGTTCATGTTGGCTGGATTTTTTTTTCCATGCTCCAATCTTCTGAGATGAATTGGCTGAGAGTATGACTGGCCAAATTCTCCTTTCTTCAAGTGTGGATCTGAACCAGGTTTCTTTTTCCTGGTTCAAGTCCAACAATGTAATGATGTTATTACTTGGACTGTCAATTAAGAATAAAACTCAGTTTTCTGGGTGTTTACGCAGAACTAAGTTTAGAATGAGCTAAAATCTAAAAAGAACCTATAGGAATATACACACATCCCTCATTTCAACAGCAGCAGCTTAATGAGATCCACCAACAATCTACAGACAGTAGCACTGAATGGAGACTATTAGTGTCCATCTTGTTTCACTGTAAAAAAATAAAAAAACCAAGCAAACCACATACATGTGCACAAAATGTATATTTGTTTGTGAATGACATCTCCAACAAATGTTTATAAACCTTTAAGAGTAGTTCCTTAAAAATAATGATTTACATCCAGAAGAAACACATAGTTTTCATAAAAAAAGAACAATTTAATTTGTTTTACAAATGGTGTCAAGAAATCTATATTAAAGATACATACACTAAGGGCAATTTCAGACAAAACTATTTCCAGATTTTCTACAAGTGTAAAAAATACATACGCATTAAAGAATCAAAGCACTTCCATGGTAAAAGGATCAGGCCAGTAACATCACCATTGCCTGGGGACAGCCAGTTGAGGGTTCCTTTCATGTCCCCATTAGCGAGCCCGCTAAAATGGTACCTATTTATCTATTTGCATTTGAGTGGTTTCAAACAGCTAATTCGGGAGGCTCTTGAAGCCAATGAAGGATATTTATCCCATCACACAGCAGCACTTGGGCTTCGGACATGGACTTGCATATTGTCAATCCAGCATCCTAACAATGTAAACCACTGTGTTCCAGTAAAAATGATGAGCCATAATTATACTATGCTATAAACACAAAATACCCAATTTATGTTGCTCTGTACAATTCTTACCTGCTTACTAGGGACTCTCATGTTTAATGGCCATTATGTTTGTCTAAGAAAGGAATGGCAATGGTTTTTCTGTAAAAGCTGTTTTTCTGTATAAGTGAACCTTTTTCATAATTTCTGCTCTACTGAAACTCTATTTACTTATCTCTTCCTTGAAAAGCCTGATATATTATGCAGTAATAGCTGGTGTGCTTAATGCAGCACATAATTGAAAATATTTTGAAAACCTTAAAAAAATCATCATAGTATCAGTTTTGGAAGAAAACAATTTTGTCTATCAATGCTCTTTTAATACCTCTCAATTAAAAATAAAGATTTGGTATACTGTCACTCACAAATAAAAATTAATGTTAAAATTAGTCGCAGCGGGAGATCTTTGAAACAAAAACAAAAAACAGAACAGCGTTTTAAAAAAAATCCTTACAAGGAATGGATGTGGGAATTTGATCTCCTGGTTATGCAGAGAAATATGTCTCAATAACTGCTTCACTGTGACACACACATATAGCTTGAAAATAGTAATTTTTAAAAATTCAGTTTATTATGATCAAAGATTGATCAAATAAATCAACCCACAGTTCTCAGACAAATCTCGATGACCAGGTTCAATTTATCCTACTTCAGACACATTATGCAAATACCCCGCTCTCTGGAGAAAGTTCTAATGCTGGGGAAGGTGAAAGAAAAGAGAAGAAAAGGATGACCAGATGGATGGACTAATTTACAGTGATAATAGGTGTACACTTAAAAGGGTCAAGTAAGGGACAGATTATTATGGAGAAAATCTATATAATTGCAAAGAATCAACAACAACTTGATGTTGACATTTAAATGATCAGGCCAGTTTTTAAAAGGTATTTTGTATTTAAAAATGTATTTTGTGGGGTATTTATTTTGGACAATAAACATTGAGATGTGCATTCATAATGAAACCAGTTTATACTTTGCTACCATTCATGTGGAACTTTCAAATTAGTCAGAACAAAGATTTATTTTAAAATAACTTTCATCCTCCTATCTATGGTTTTATCTAAGTATAGCAGTCAGTAACATAGAAGAATATAGTTGATGAATTAGGAATTGGAACTCAGTTTTGAGGCCATCTTTGTAATGGAAGCTCACTATGCTGACTAGGTGTTATCTTCTAGATAAGAGGATAACAAGAAAAGTGAACCCTGGGAAGGAAAAGATGCATGTAAATCTTTTGAAGTCTGAAAGGAGGCTTTGGAAACAAAGCAGTCCAACTGAATACTGCACCTGTTCTGTTTCATGAAATTCACTACAAATCACCAGTATCTACTTCAATTAGAAGACAACAATTATCGATCTACAGAACTGCACAAGAATATAGGATTGTATATAAAACACTCTAGAATTGTCAGCATGAGAAAAGATGCCATAGCAGGACATAGATCTGCCACCATAAGTTTTAACAGAAACAAAATTCAAAGGCAATTGCAGGGTTAAATTGCAGGTAGGGGAGTTAAAGTGAAACAGAAAGATTTACTTAAATAGGTTGTGTATGTTTGTTCTAAACATTTTGCATCAAATTAGCTTCAAAGTCAATATTCATAGCTTAGGGGTTGTTTTTTTGTTTTGCTGGACATCCACATCAAAGGAACAAATGAATCATGAAGTCAAGGCCTGTCTTCCCTTTTTTTTTTTTTTTTTTA
>BHFT01018091.1:0-11323 GCA_004320025.1 Laticauda laticaudata | reverse complement strand
TTTTTTTTTTTTTTTTTGACCAACTGGGAATAGCTTAGAAAGAAGACTTGGGTGCATTTCTGATCAGCATTGTGCATTTAGCTCTAGCCTAAAATGATAATCAATAATACAATTCCACTGCACTTTTCCAGCTTTGTCTCCACTTCTGAAAAGACACAAACAAGCATTTTTCCAAAGAACAAAAGTCAACGTGATGGGAAAGTTACCAGAACTACTCTTTCCATTCACACACTTTCAGTGATCCAAGAAACCCAATTATTGCTATTTGAGTTGCTTTGTTCCTTAATCAAATTATTTCAGAATGGTCAGAGGACCAATCTTTGGAGGAGAATCTGCACACTGAAGTAATTAGGAAGACCTTTGATTGCAGTGCAACAAGTTTAAATGTTCTTTGGAGAACGGTACACAAGAAAAACACATGTTGCATGGAATCCTGTAGCTGGCCACATAGATTTAAAGGTGCTGATGAACGGTGTGGCAATAGTTATACATTTGAAGCATAACATTGGCAGCATATTAGTACAGACCTAGACTAGCATTTGAACATAACAGACCTTTCCTTAACTTTTAAGATATTAAAACTACAACACATGCCAGGATATATTTGTTTAAATATTTCAGTTCACCATTGTTATTTTAAACAAATGAAAAGCTACAAAGAGAGCTACAAAGAAAAGAACAGCAATAACAGACACATACACTCTAGAATTCTGAAAAAGGAAACAATACAATGTGTTAGACACAAAATGATAGGATATAGCTGCATTTTGTTGTTGTTGTTGTTTTAAAAACAAATTTTATTAATTTTACAACCAAAAAACAACAACACGACAACACATACATATATAAATAGCAAAAAGAAAAGAAAGAAGGGGTAGGAAGAAGGAAACAGAAAAATAGAAATTTTTTTAAAACATTCTTATTTTTGACAGTTTGTGAGATCTTTTCTTCCCTTAATTTTACCATATCTGCACACTTTGTCTTTACAAAAATTTGTACATCACTCATATAAATTTATCTTATTCTAACTATCATATGGTATAAAATTTATCTTTGTTCTAACCACTTATACCAATAATTCCAACTATTGTAATATATTGAAGTTTCTTTGTTTTTTAAAGCTAAAGTTAATCTATCCATTTCTGCGCAATTTGAAATTTTTGGGATGTAGGTATGTGAGGATGCTTCCAACATTGAGCAAAAGCCAATCTGGCTGCTGTTAGTATATGTANTTTAATATTTGCTTATCAAAAATCCCTAAAAGAAAGGACTCTGGTTTACACTCGATCTGTTCTTTTGTGATATCTTCCAGCCAATTTCTAATTATCTTCCAGTATTTTTGGGCTTCTATACATGACCACCACATGTGAAAAAAGATTCCCTCTTTCTTTTTACATTTCCAGCATTTTGGACTCATTTTAGGGCATATTTTCGCCAATCTCGCAGGGGGAAGATGCCATTTATAAAACAATTTATATGCGTTTTGCAAGAGAACTTTAAGATGGAAGCTTGACCCTATTTAGCTTTCCAAAATTAGCTAGCCTGATTCCATTAATAGAATAATGGAACATGCAACATTAATATCTCTTGCAAAACTAAGCGTTCATGAGTTGTCCTGCGCACAGACACCCCACAACCAATAGCTGGCTGGAAAAGTCTTGACTGATCTAAAAGGAGATGCGCTTTGACTGTTGTATAGTAATTCCCATCCATTTCTTTCCTTTGGTGTAGTTCTTGCTTCTTTCATGGGAAGCTTCTTCCTCATTTTCTGTGGTGATGAGTGAATCCTTGGGAGGCTCAAATGAACAAGTTAGTGAAAATCATCATGGAAAAAGTCTATCGATGTGATTACTGGAGTGAAAAAATAACATGCATAATCAATAAAAAAAATCATGCATCTGTCTGAGGTAGAGATAGAATCACATGGTTTTCAGCTTTATGTAATTAAATGGCACACAATAGATGAGCAATGGCCGTGCTAAACAACTGTAGAGCATTGGTAACTGAGGCGTAAGGAGTTGAAACATTCGAACAGTAGATTCCTAGAGAGGATTTGGAGGAGAGAAGGAGAACAACAGCTTGAGAGCTTCCTCTTCCGACTCTCCACTGAGATGTTGGAGGCAGCTGAAAGGTGAGCTGAGTACAGGTGGAGGCCAGAATCAAGTTGGGCTGTTTGGATTTCCCCAGGGTGTAAAAGTAGAGAAGCAACAAGGCTGAAACATATCAGCTGCTACATTCCCTCCCCAGATTGTATTCCATTGGTGGCACATGCCTTAACAATGTGTCGTGCCTGCATTTTCTCTGTTTGGGAGTTTTTTAAAAAGTCCTCCCAACATCTTAAGGATGGATCCTTGTAATTATATAGGCATGTTCTTTTCTTTGGCAACAATTTGGAAACTAATCGCCACTGCCTTGCCTTCAGGAATTTTGTTTTTAATTCCGTATTAGCAAAAACAAACACAGATTCTCTTTGATGGTGTGACATCCCTGAATTAAAGGGCACAAAACTTATGCTTAACCCGCACGCAAACGTTTTTTAAAAAAATCATATATTTAAGAAAACATTTATTTGTTGTAACTGACTTCCGTGGGCAGACAGGTCCCTTTAACTGGTAACTGAGGTCTTGGGATCTTTCACCAGTAATCCACCCACTCACCTAATCCGGTTGCGCATTACATTTACATCAAAAAGTGTGAGTGTAGGCCACATATATCTTCTATATATATATATAAAAGCCAAAAACCACTCATAGGTCATCACAAAAATCTCCAAAACCGTAAGCCGACAAACTTTGAAATTTGGCACGTATGTTCCTCTTCGCTACTAAGGTGCTTGCTAAGGAAAGATGTTTTTGAAATGACCATCGGATCATTAGTATTTCTTTATGCCAGAAATTATTTAACAAGCTTTTGGTGCTGAGGAGTTCTACTCCCCCTCTCCACCTGAAAAGAACTCTTGTCCAAACTGCCAGTTGCCTCACATTCAGTTACCTCAGTTTCCACCCTATGGAACTGCTTCCGATTAGAAAAATAGGATAGAATAGAAAACCAGGATGCATACAAATAGAAAATAGAATAGGAATGAGAACCAGAAACATAAAAGGGAACAGAATAAAAAAGAGAATAGAACAGAATACAATTAGAAGCATGGAGCTGGAAGGGACCTTGCAGAGGTCATCCAGTCCAAACCCCCTGCTCAGTATTACCAACCACAATGTCAGCCTTCAAGGATTTTCTCCCTTTGCAGCTTCTTGGTTTGCAAGGCTTCGGTGCGGCAGGAATCGCGATCATGCGCGGTTCCTGCTGCACTCGCCACTGTAGTGCCCCCGATCCAGCTGATTTGGGGCATATAGTTACCCCTAAGGTAACTGAAGATATTGGGAGACTCAGCAGGGGTCCAGGGGAATTGCAATCCCCTCCTCGGCTGGCTTAACTCCCTTTTCCGAAAGTGGTGGAGCGGCGGTCAGTAATGGCTGCCAAACAAAAGAAGCTTTCATCCAAGAAAGAATTGTGCTGGAGGAATCTGAAGAAAGTGAAAGTTTTTGGCTAACCGGATGGACAAGTAATATTTAAAGACCCTGAAATTAAAGTTATTAAGATACACGTTCCCTATGAAGACGGAAGAAGCGGCGAATGAAAGTAAAAAACAAAAAAAACCGGAAAGTTTGTTTTTCTCACTCTCCTTCCTTATGGTGATAGCAAAATGAATGGAGAAAATCGGAAAAAACCCATTTTGGCATCAGGCCAGGTAATTTAAATTGAAAATGAAGCTAAGGGGACATAAAGATTCTGAGCAAACTGAAAAAAAAAACTTTTTTTTGCTAGAAGTGGGAAGGAGAGGAAAAAAACTAACATAAAGATTTTCTTGGAGGAGGCTGCGTTGAGAATTTATTAAGAGTTAGAGCAAAGTATTGTAAACAAAACTTCTGAAAGATATATTTCAACTGCGACTTTATAAACTGAACCATATACTTTATGATTACAATAACCCCAGGAAGAGAAAATATAAAAAGAAGAAAGTGCTAAATGAAACAGACTGTGTTTATTTAGATTGCCCTGGTGACTTTGGAACTTTTGGAAATTTATTAATTGAAAGACTAAAATATTTGGTTGTGTAAAAAAACTTTTTCACAATTGGCACTACTTGTTCATGAACTGAAAATTGAATTAAAAAAGCTAGAAAGAAAGAGGATCAAGAAGGAAGAGCTCTTCTTGGATCTGTTTCCATTTTTAGAAATGGCGATTATACCTACCAGAAACTATAAGAACAGGAAATTGGGATGAAGAAGAAGCCATCTTGTAAGAACGCAACAATTTTAGCCGGGGAGAAAAGGAAAGAGAGGAAAGAGAATGGAGAATTTAAGGGACTTTAAAAAAACAACCAAAAAAGGAAAATAAGATGAAAAATCAACATAAATGTTAGAAAGCAACAGAAAGAGGAAAATACAGAAGAAGGTAGAGATCAAAAAGTGGAGATTAAGAGACAAGGGGGTAAAGACAGGATTGGAGAGAAAAGGGAAGGGAAAAGGGAAGAGAAGTTACAAAGATTTAAAACAAGATATAAAGAAACAAAATCTATTCAGAGATAGTGGGTAAAATATGATTAAAAAAGAATTCGGCAAAAGTACATAGATTGTATGTTGTATTTATATTTGAATAATGTTAGAAAATTGGAGTTAATAATAGAGCTTAATGTGCTATGGAATTATTTTTTAATTAATTATAAACTTATTATTTTTATTTTATAATATATTAAGTAGTTTCAGAATGCTACTAAGCAGAACCAGAATGAAAAGTTATATATTATTTTAAGTGTTAAATTTAGGGCAAATATTTAAAGGTCTTATACTTTATCTGTGATTACAGGAGAATTCTTTGTGTTAATGAGCAAAAGATAAATAGAAAATTGAAATAGAACAGACAAAAGATATTACTAGGAGACAAGGGGAAAAGGTAGGCATTTAGAGAAGAAAGGAAGGGAAAAAAGGAAGAGAAGTTAAGGCCCTGTTCACACGCCCAACGGATGCAAAACCGGACACAACGGACGAGCAAATGTTCCATCCTTTGTTTATCCGCTCTCAAAAAGGGGCCAAAAAATTTGCATAACCGGAGCGGATTTTAACATGGACGCTGGGGAGGATGCAGGGCAGATGGAAAGGGATGCGGAACGGAAAGCCTAGCAGATGGAAGTGGATGTGAGCGGATGGCACAGCCGCTCACATCCACTTCCATCTTGCTAGGCTGCCGTTCCGCATTCCCCTTCCATCTGCCCTTGCATCCTCCCCGCGTCCATTTATCCGCTCTCGTTATTGCAAAGTTTTGCCTTCTTGAGAGCGGATAACAAACGGATGGAAACCATTTTGCTCGTCCTGTTGTGTCCGTTTTGCATCCGTTGGGCAGTTGAACCGGGGCCTTAACTTCTCTTCCCTTTCTCCCTTCCTTTCTTCTCTAATCCTACCTTTCCCCTTGTTCCTAGTATATCTTTGTCTGTTCTAGGTTCAATTTGCTATTTATCTTTTTCATTAACACAAAAGATATCTCCTGTAAATCACAGATTAAAAGTAAATAACACCTTGAAATATTTGCCCCCTAAAAAAAATTTAAAATTTACAATAAAAAATAAAAATAAAAAAAAACAAACAAATAAAGCAAAAAAATAAATTTAACACTTAAAATAATATATACTTTTCATCTGGTTCTGCTTAGTACATTCTGAAACACTTACTATATTATAAAATAATAAAAAAATAATAAGTTATAATATAATTAAAACAATAATCCATAGCAAATTAAGCTCTATTATTAAATCAATTTTCTAAACATATTCGCAAATAAAATACAAACAATACAAATTCTTATGTACTTGCCAGAATTTCTTTTTTAATCATATTTTTACCCACTATCTCTGAATTAGATTTTGTTCTTTTATAATCCTTGTTTTAAATCTTTTGTAAACTTCTCTCCCTTTTTCCTTTTCCTTTCTTCTCCAATCCTGTCTTTTTACCCCCGTGTCTCTTAAATCTCCACCTTTTTGATCTCGTACCTTCTTCTGTATTTCTCTTTCTTGTTGCTTTTCCTGAACATTATGTGATTTTTCATTCTTATTTTTCCCTTTTTTGGTGTTTTTTTTTAAGGTTTAAATTCTCCATTCTCTTTCCCCTCTTTCCCTTTCTTCCCGGCTAAAATTGTTCGTTCATTACAGATGGCTCTTCTTCATCCCAATCTTCTTGTTTTATAGTTCTGGTAGTATAAATCGCATTTCTAAAAAAATGGTGGAAAACAGATCCAGAAGAGCTCTTCCCTTCTTGATCCTCTTCTTTTAGCTTTTAAATTCAAAATTTTCAGTCATGAAACAAGAGTGCCATTGTGAAAAAGTTTTTTTTAAACAACCAAAATATTTTAGTCTTTAAATATAATTTCCAAAAGTCCCAAAGTCACCAGGCAATCTAAATTAAACACCAGTCTGTTTCATTTGCACTTTCTTCTTTTTATATTTCTCTTCCTGGGGTTTATTGTTCATAAAGTATATGGTTCAGTTATAAAGCTCAGTTAAATATAGCTATTCAGAAGTTTTGTTTACAAGCTTGCTCTAATCTATAAAATTCAAAGCAGCCTCTCCAAGAAAATCTTAATGTTAGTTTTTCCTCTCCCTTCCACTTATAGCAAAAAAAAAAGTTTTTTGTTTTTTCAGTGCTCAGAAATCTTTATTGTCCCCTTAGCTTCAATTTGTCAATTTAATTTACCTGGCTGATGCCAAAATGGGTTTTTCCGATTTCTCCATATTCATTGCTATTCACCATAAGGAAGGGAGAGTGAGAAAAAACAAACTTTCCCTTTTAACTTCATTCGCCGCATTCTTCCGTCTTCATAGGCGAACGATTGTATCTTTAATAAACTTTTAATTTCAGGGTATTTAAATTGATTACTTGTCTCCCGGTTAGCCAAAACTTTCACTTTCTCAGGATTCCGTCCAGCACATTCTTATCGATGAAGTTCTTTGTGGCAGCCATTACTGACCGCCCTCACCACTTTCGGAAAAGGGAGTTAAGCCAGCCGAGGAGGGGGATTGCAATTCCCCTGGACCCCTTCTGAGTCTCCCCTATCTTCAGTTTACCGTTTACGTGTTAACTATAGCCCAAATCCAGCTGGATCGGGCGCAACATTTACAGTGCGAGTTGCAGCAGGGAAAACCGCGCCATGATCGCGGATTCCTGCCCCCACGAAGCCTTTGCAAACCAGAAGCTGCAAAGGGAGAAAATACTTGAAAGGCACATTGTGGTTGGTAATATGAGCAGGGTTGGAACTGATGACCTCTGCGAGCGTCCCTCCAGCTCCCATGCTTCTATGTATTCTGTTCTATTCTCTTTTTATTCTGTTCCCTTTTATGTTCTGTTCTATTCCCGTATTCTAATTTTCTATTTTATGCAGTCCTGTTTTCTATTCATCCTATTTGGCTAATCGGAAGTCAGTTCCATAGGTGGAACCTGAGGTAACTGAATGTGAGGCAACTGGCAGTTGGAACAGAGTTCTTTTTCAGGTGAGAAAGGGGAGTAGAACTCTCAGCACAGAAGCTGTTTAAATAATTTCTGCATAAGAAATAGCTAATGATCCGATGTCATTTCAAAAAATCTTTCCTTAGCAAGCACCTAGTAGCGAAGAGAACATACGCTGCCAAATTTCAAGTTTGTCGGCTTTACCGGTTTTGGAGATTTTGTGATGACCTTATGATGTTTTTGGCTTTATAATATATATATAGAAGATATATGTGGCTACCACTCACACTTTTTTGATGTAAATGTAATGCAACCGGATTAGGTGAGGGGTGGATTAACTGGTTGAAATGATCCAAGAGCCCAGTAACAGTTAAAGGACGCATGTCTGCCCACGCGAAGTTCCATTACAACAACATAAAATTGATTTTTCTTAATAATGATTTTTTTAAAAAAGTTCGGGTTAAGCATAGGTGCCCACTTTAATCCAGGGATGTTCACACCATCAGAGAATCTCGTGTTTGTTTGCTTTAATACGGGAATTAAAAAAACAAAATTCCTGAAAGGCAAGCGTGGCGATTAGTTCAATTGTTGCAAGAAAATGAACATGCCTTATATAATACAAGGAGTCCACCTTAAGATGTGGGAGACCTTTTTAAAAAAAACTCCCAACACCAAGGAAAAATGCAGCACCAATTTTAAGCATGTGCCACCAATGAATGACAATCTGGGGAGGAAGGAATTATGTAGCAATTCTGATATGGTTTCAGCCTTGTTGCCCTTTCTCTAACTTTTACACCCTGGGGAAATCCAAACAGCGCCAACTTTGAATTCTGGCCTCCACCTGTACTCAGCTTCACCTTTCAGCTGCCTCCAACATCTCAGTGGAGAGTCGGACAGAGGAAGCTCTCAAGCTGTTGTTTCTCCTTCTCTCCTCCAATCCTCTCTAGAATCTACTTTCAATGTTCAACTCCTACGCCTTCAGTTACCAATGCTCTACCCAGTTGTTTAGCACGGCCATTGCTCATCTATGTGTGCCATTTAATTACATAAGCTGAAAAACATGTTTGATCTATCCTACCTCAGAACAGACCATGAAAATTTTTTTTTTATTGATTATGCATGTTATTGGTTTCACTCCAGTAATCACATCGATAGACTTTTTCCATGATGATTTTCACTAACTTGTTCATTTGAAGCCTCCCAAGGATTTCACTCATCACCACAGAAAATAGAAGAAGCTTCCCATGAAAGAAGCAAATACACCGAAAGGAAAGAAATGGATGGGAATTACCTATACAACAGTCCATAAGCGCATCTCCTTTAGATCAGTCAAGACTTTTCCAGCCAGCTATTGCGTTGTTGGGTGTCTGTGCGCAGGACAAACTCATGAACGCTTAGTTTTGCAAAGAGATATTAATGTTTGCATGTTCCATTATTCTATTAATGGAATCAGCTAGCTAATTTTTGGAAAGGCTAATAGGGTCAAGCTTTCCAAGCTTAAAGTTCTCTTGCAAAAAAACGCAATATAAAAATTGTTTTATAAATGGCATCTTCCCCCTGCGAGATTGGGCGAAAATATGCCCTAAAATGAGTCCAATGCTGAAATGTAAAAAGAAAAGAGGAATCTTTTTTTTCACATGTGTTGTCATGTATAAAGCCCAAAAATACTGAAGATAATTAGTAAATTGGCTGGAAGATATCACAAAATAACAGATCGAGTGTAAACCAGGAGTTCCTTTCTTTTAGGATTTTTTGATAAGCAAATATTTAAAAAAAAAAACCAAAAATACCATTACAAATAGCATATACTAACAGCAGACAGATTGGCTTTGCTCAAATGTTGAAGCATCCTCACCATACCTACAAAGGAGATATCATTCGAAAAAAATTTCAAATGCGCAGGAAGATGGAATAAATTAACTTTAGCTTTAAAAAAACTTAGAAACTTCAATATATTTCAATAGTTGGATTATTGGTATAAGTGGTTAGAACAAAGATAAATTTATATCATAGGATAGTTAGAATAAGATAAATTTATATGAGTGATGACAAATTTTTTGTAAAGACAAAGTGGCAGATACAGCAAAATTAAGGGAGAAAAGATCTCACAAACTGTCGAAAATAAGAATGTTTTTAAATTTTTTCTGTTTTTCTGTTTCCTTCTTCCTCCCCCTTTTTTTTTATTTTTGCTTTTCATATATGTATGTATTGTCGTGTTGTTTTTTAGTTGTAAAATTAATAAAATTTGTTATAAAAAAAAAAAGTGGGTAGTCCTTGCTTCGTGACCACAACTGTGATTGGCAATTCTGGCAAACCACTTTATTGCAACTGGCTTTTGACCTCACTTCCCTTCTGGTCATTAAGTGAATCAACATGGACATTAAGTGGAATATCAAATGACTGCTATCTTTGATTTTATTTCTGTCTTCTACATGAGCTTTATCTTAAGCTTGTTGGGAAGCATCACAGGATCGGGGGACAATGTGATGGTTGTAAATGCAAAGATTGCTTGCCAAACTGTTTTTTATGTATCATCATAATCTTAAACGAGGCAACAGCCTTGTTATCCTAGCTCCCTCAATTGATTGTCACATGATTTAGTACCCAAACCCTTTATCATCTTAGTTGCTCTTCTTTGCACCTTTTCCATAATCTCATAATACACTTAGGCTTCAGCAACCTACTTTTTGGGAAGCTAGAAAAAAGTGGGATAATGAGTAGTTCTTAATGGGTCTACATGTACATGGAGTGAAGTAAGCAATGGGGTACCACAAGGTTCCATCTTAGGCCCAATACTCTTCAATATCTTCATAAACAACTTAAATGAGGTAATAGAAGTGGAACTTGCCAAATTTGCAGATGATACTAAGCTGGCAGGAATAGCTAAAACCCTAGAACAGTGCGCACTCGCATGCCAGCACCCAGAATGCAATGCATCCCCCCATGCTTCCTGCGCATGTGTTCACAATCCTCCCCGCCACCATTCCTACCCCCGTTACATGTACTGTGCCTCACAGCTGATTTTTCAGCTGGGTTGAGGTCTTTTTTGGTCTTTTCAGGCCAAAAATATGCCCAGCAGTGATATTATTACAGCAGTATTATTATTGCTTATTACAGCAGTGAGGTAAGTTTGCCTGCAGCTCGCGTGCCAGCACAAATGGCTCTGCATGCCACTTGTGGCACGTGTCCCATAGGTTTGCCATCACAGCCCTAGAAGATTTGAACACTGTGCCCTATCTAACAAAATGAAATTCAGTGTAGAGAAAAATAAAGTCTTAGGGAAGAAAAACCAAAAGTACACATATAGACTTGGTGAAACCAGGATTAATAGCAGTTACTGTGAAAAGGATCTTGGAGTCTTAGTGGACAACCAGAGTTCGGGTTAGGCCAAACAAGGAATAATGCTTGAAAACTGATCAAGGAGAGATTCACTCTAGAAATAAGGAGAAATTCGGTGACAGTGGGAACAATCAGCCAATGGAACAGCTTGCTTTCCAAAGTTGTGGGAGTTTCATCACTGAAAGCTTTCAAGAAGACTGTCATTTGTCCGAAATGATATAGGTTTTCTTGCTTGGATAAGGGGTTGGATTAGATCAGGGGTCGCCAACCTTTTGGACCTCAGGGACCACCAAACTCATAATTTTAAAATCCCGGGGACCAGTAATTTGAATTTTGACTGATGGTGACCCAGGAAACTTTGGCCGGGGTCTCAAGAGATGACAGTGATTCCGGCTGCTTCTCCCTGCTAACAGGCAGTCAACGTATTTGCAAATTTGTCTCGCTTTCTAAGTATCAACAGTATCAACGGTGAAGTATCATATAAAATGGTT
>BHFT01018090.1:0-12014 GCA_004320025.1 Laticauda laticaudata | reverse complement strand
CAGGCTTCTGTATTGAGTTCGTATACACACACACACACACACACACACACAGACGAACACAATACAGAAGCCTGATGATGGCAAATGAGATTCTGCCGAAACTGAAGTAGATTTACCTAAAACACTAACACTGGGGATCGGACTTTCTCATTTCATCCTTTTTGCCTGTCATATTTATTTATCATATGTTCTAACCTTTATTACCGCCTATGCATTCTTTTTAAACATGTTTTGCTTTCTGTTTTAAAAAAGGAGAATTGTCTAGATTTTGGGCTGCCAGGGACAGGATGATCTCAACTTTCTAACATACGCTTAGTGGAATTGTATAAATTAATAAATTATGTTTGGGTAATCTACAGCTAGATTCACAATCTAGATTCTAAGTAGTAGAAATCCAATACTGTAACTCAAGTCCTAATCAAGGACTTAGGAGTAATAAGCAATCCCAAAACAACTTGAGCATTAATTGAACACCATTGACATTAACAAATTTACCGTTAGTCAATTGCAAAAGGTAGCTTTACTCAGAATAGTTTACATCCTGCATACATTTAATGCCATCAAACAACCACATGTGCCTCTCCTAGATCCTTGGGAAGGACTCTGTAGATGAATAGAAATGCCAAATTCAATCTGAACATCTGGCTGACTGTGCAATATATTATAGTAATGCGCAGACTGACTATAAACAACAGCATAACAAAATAGCAAAAATGGTGCAATGAATGATCTGCAAGAAATACCATTTGCCTGCAAGCAAGAACCGGTGGAACCATAAAATAAAGAAAGTAATGGAAAATGAAGAAGCTAAAGTACTCTGAGACTTCAGAATGCAAACCAATAGGCACCTCCATATAACATCCCAGGTGTAATAATTGTTGATAAGACAAAAAAGTCTGGATAGTGGACATGGCAATATCTAGATAAAGCAAAATAGAAATGAGCTGTGGTGGCGCAGTGGCTAGAGTGCAGTACTGCAGGCTACTTCTTCTGATCACCAGCTGCCAGCAGTTTGGCAGATCGAATCTCACCAGGCTCAAGGTTGACTCAGCCTCAGTAAAATGAGGACCCAGATTGTTGGGGGTAATATACTAACTGTGTAAACTACTTAGAGAGGACTGTGAAGCAGTATATAAGTCTAAGTGCTAGTGCTTGAAAAGAAGGAACTGGAGAAGATAATAAAATACAAAACCCTGAAAATAAAAGTAGAATGACTGGCAAAAGAAACCAAAGGTAGTGCCAGTAGTTATAGGGATTTTGAGTGCAATTCCAAAACATCTGGAGCCCCACTTGAACACCATTGGCATGGACAAAATCACTACCAGTCAATTTGCAAAAGGCAGTTTTACTTCGAACAGTTCACATCCCGTGACGATACTTGTAACACCATCAAACATCCACTTCTGCCTATCCAGATCCTTGTGAAGGATTTAATAGTGAATAAAAATGCCAAAACTATTCTAAACATGGTGTAACAAACAATAAGAACACCCCAATTATACAGAAAAATGCTTTCCTTGGTTAAGATTTGAATTTTGTTGATACACAGATGCTAAGGTCTTTAGGTATCACACTCAGTATGCTGATAACCACTAAGATAACCATTGCCAGTTTATGCCCTAATCTTTCAATTTCTATTTTCAGATCTTGATACTTTACGATCCTTTCCAATTCTTTGTCTTCTATTCTATTGTCCCCAAGTATTGCCATATCAATATCTAGACTTTCATTTCAAGCACAGTTAGATCTGGTGTGTTATGTGCCAAGACTTTTTTCAGTTTGCATCCAGTAATTCTACAATATATTAACCTACTTTTCTATGTTTTCAACTGTATGTGCCCACCAGGTTTTCATGGTTTTTAATGATTTTCATCATGATCATCATCATCAACAACAGTATTCTATTGGTGTGCTCCCAATTTCATTCCTGCACACCGTTTGCAATGTATACCTGGCTTATACAGAGATGATAAACAAAGAAAGCAAGGTTTGGGTCTGGAGACTCCAATTATAGATTTCTAAAACAAAACTATATGAAATCATTACATTAAATGTAATCATTAAAATATTAATATTAATCCTGAGCTGAGGATTATATTGACCACATTTGGTATAAACTGGGAATTTTTTTTTGAGTTTTGTTTTAAAATGAAAAAAACTCTAAAACAACATTAAAAGCCATTATCAAGGCTTTTAATATGCCTTTTTTGTATTAAACTAAACCAGAACCAAACAAGAGATGTAGACTTCATTACTCTTTTTTAAAAAAGTTGATTCATTTGGCTGTAGCCACTTCAGCAACACCATTTTCATTTTCTTTGTGACTGAAAGAGTGGAAGCAACTATAAAATATAGCTTCAGATGCCTGGTTCTGATGAAATTCCTAATAAATATCTGCTCCAGACAACAGATATGCTGTGCAATTTTTTAAAGTAATGTATGACATTGATTATGAATTATAGAGATGAATGACATATTTCCCCACTCAGAGGTCAAATCACATTGAGAACAGTTAACATGCAATTAAGGAAGGGCTATTATTGTCTTCTCCATTTATTAAGAGGACATGACAGGGGACATGATATCAGTCTTCAAACAGCTGAAGAACAAACACACTGCAAAGAATTCAGACTTATTCTCACTTGTGCCTAGGGCATAAATTGATGGCATTAAACTCTGAGTATATAGAGATTAGATGTTAGGAAGAATTGATGATGGTAAGAGCCACTCATTCGTGGAAAAGATTACCACATGAACTTCTTCATGTGGCTTCTTCACTGGAAGTTTTCAATCAATTGGATAGTCATCTAGTAGGGATAGAGTAGTGAATGATGTTAATGTCTAGTTAACTGGACTTGACCTCTTAGATCTCTTCCAACTGTATGATTCCATGATTTGTTTGTTGCATGACAATTTACTGAGTGATTTAAATGATTTTTAAGCTTTAACCTTCATCACAAATACCAAATCTGCTGTCCTGCTGTCTGCAGAACAGAACTAAATCTTTATTGAACAGTTATGCAAAGAACTGGCCTCTAAAATGTTTTTTATATACAGTATTTAAGTGCAATTTATCTTAGTGGGATTTATTTTTAAGACAAAAGGTTAGAATTCAGTAGTTAATCTAAATAATAAAAATGGAAGATGGCTGTGGATGATTGACTGAGTGCAAGAATCTAATTTATCACTGGCAGCTATTAAGCCTTTGCTTGAACAGTGAAGGGGAAATTGGTATTACTATTAGGTTTTTTCTTCCAGACTTTTAGTAACTTCCTGTTACTTAAAGCCACTGTTCCCTGATTTTCTCACTTGGAAGCAGAGTAAATATCACTTTAGCAGAAGGAAAAGAAAGAGGATGGTGAAAGTATTCACATTTAATTAGAAACCCAAAAGAATGAAGGAAGTTTCTAAGAAGCTGCTCTTTTTCCCCCCTGCCCATTTCTTCATGTATTCTTGCTCTTCAAGGGTGCTTAATAAGTTAACTAGACTCTGAGCATTTATCATTTTTCATGTTCCTGGTGTTAAACCTTGGTTAATTCATTCTGCATAAATTTGATTTTTTTAGAGGTGGTCTCAGTAGGCACAGCCATTCTTTGTGGGAGCTCAAGGTTCTCTTTGTGATTCATTGTTCTGTTTAGGCTATTCATTCAATGGGATGGCATCATGAAGGGAAACAATTTATGTGCAGTCATTCTGATGGCAGTTTAACTCTATGGAATCTAAAAAGTCCCAGCCGGCCTTTCCAGATAATCATTCCTCATGGTAAGATATATCAATTGTTGCTAGCATATGGAAGATACAATTAAAGCATTCAAGTTCTGATCTAAGCAATGCACTTTTGTGTTGGCCCTGAGCAATGGACCTTGCTAATTTAAAGATTTGTAGAATCTTGATTTGTAGCATTTGAATCTGGGATCTGTTTATCACAGTTTTCATGATTTTTCTAATTGGAACTGCTTTCCAAGTTCTAGCCTGTTGTTATAAATAATGTGGCAGAGGACTCACTATTCCCTTTATCTCCAGAAGTCAAAATATAATTGAAGACAAGATCTATACTGGGGACAAATCTCAGTAAAGGGCATTGTGCTTTAGGGCCAAGGTTATCTGGTTTAGTCAAAGACTATCTTGGTGGATAGACAATTGTTTAATGTGTGGACTAATTTACCTCTTGTTTATCCAGTTGAGAAAAATGTTGCCATATTTCCTTCAAAGACAAGTAGAAGCTTTAGAAAGCAAGTTGTCCGAATAAAATTTTGACAGAGCAGCTGAACTGCTTGCAGAGAGGAAATGATGAAGCAAAAACATACAGAGAAAATGAATTATGAGAAAATGTTTCTCTCGAAAAAGGAGCCAAAAAGAAAAGAAAAGTGTTGTGAAATATTCTGATTGCCCCGGCTGGTCCCTGAGGAAAGCAAAACTCTTGACTCTTGAAAGCACAAAGCAGTTCTTTTGTTTCTCCAAACATAACCTCCTTGATCAGCCCACTGGCAACCAATGTGATACTGCAAAGTTGTTTTGAGAATGCTGAGGTGTTAGGCAAATAACAGGTTACTCTCCGGGCAAGATGACATTGGAACCAGGCTGGAACCGCCTGGGAGGGAATCTGCTCTGTCTCTGAAAACAGTCCCCCTCCCTAATTCCCAAGTGGTTACAATGAAACAAAAAGCATTTGAAAAATGCCAGCAAGCCTTCCTTCCCCACTGTCCACTCTAACAGAATGGCAGGACATGATGGTGGACCTGACACTGATGCTGGAATGTGCTGGCCTTTGACTGGACTGTAAAGGTTGATTTGATTTGATTTGATTTGATTTGATTTGATTTGATTTGATTTGATTTGATTTGATAGTAGAATGGGTCAATTTATAGAGGAGAAATGGCCTTGGGCACATGTGTAATTTCAAGACTGGCTTTATGCTAAGGTTGAATAGACACTGGCCCAGGGAGTACAGAATTGAAAAGACTTCCAAAAACACAGTAAAANACTGGCTTTATGCTAAGGTTGAATAGACACTGGCCCAGGGAGTACAGAATTGAAAAGACTTCCAAAAACACAGTAAAAAACAGAAAAATAGTAATGGAGCTGTCATGCCCTGTTGGAGTCTGAAGCTAAGGAGGAAGCCGAACAACTGACAGGGAGTGGGAGTGCTTTGGCTGTGGAGGAGACTGGGGAAGGGCAAAGTATGGCTGGGCAGAGCAGGGGAGAGGCAGAACAAATGAGAGGGAGTTCGGAGGAAGACTTAGGCCCACCCCCTCTTCATCCTAGGGCATGCAGGGAGGAATGGAGAATGTGGTTACGTGGCTTACGGGGGAGGAAAGAGCCCTGATTCCCTGCAGCTGGGAACACAGTTTATGAAAAAGACAAGCTGTATGCGGCAGACTGTTGGGAGCAAACATGACTTTATCTTGTATTCTCATGACTTATCTGTGTTTCTGGTGTCTTCCTAACCGTGTGAGTTTTGCCGTGCTTTCAAGTCTGAAATTCTTGTTCCTGCCCTGCCAAACTAATTATTTCAGTTTGTCTTGTTTGGGCTTTAAATTACAGTTTGTGTTACCCTGTTTTAGACTGAATTTTCTGCAGTCAAAGGCATTACTAATAATTCCATTATTAATAATTTATTGATAAGGTAGGCCGCATCTGAATCACCTAAGTGTTTCAGCTCTTTTTGATACCATAGCCCCAGCTGAGCTCATGAAATGCATTGGGATGTTGTTCTTCTTTGTATCCCTGAGGTCATTTCCAATCCACGGAGGCCCCTAGAAACATAATAGCTTTAGTCTTGTAATTGTTTGTTATTGCTCAGAACAGCCATAGCAACTCTACTTACTGGCATTATGGGAAAATAAATGAGTTTTTTCAAAACAATTCTTTTACAGGTAAGATTCAGCGAGATGGGAAAAAAGTTGAATCTTGTAAGCCCATTCTTAAAACAGAATACAAGACCTGTAAAAATAGGTAGGTACTCTTCTTGATCACACTAAGGAAACAGTTATGATCCTGAAACAGAACCTTGTACTTTCTGAAACGAGGGCACTTACGCAATTAGGTTCACCTTTTTCTACCTCTCTCAACTGTGAACATGTATGGCACTGTTAATGTGACAATTTCTGCTTATACCTGTACAGGATGTATAAGAAAAACCAAGACCAGAAAAATGGTTTTGGTTCCTTTTAAGTGTTTCAGGGAAGCATATAGAGACTGACTTCGCACATCCAGGTGTAATTTATTAATCCTTTGTTTATTGAATAAGTCGCATATTATTGATATTAGTGGGGAGAGATAGGTAATATTTAAAGGAACTTTCTTGCCTTCAGCAAGTGAGGAATGCATTTGTGATGCAGGAGTTCAGTGTATACAGCAATAATCTGTACCATAAAAGAGCCCACCTCCTTCAGCATTTGCCATTACTTCTGGATTGGACAAGCAACTGAGGTTACTGTTTTGGTTGGCCAAAGCTAAGGAAACAGTGAAAGCTGCACAAATGACTACTTTAAACATCACAGTTATAAGAAAGAAATTTGATAATCTCATAAATTGTAGAAAGATCACTTACAGTAGAAAGATTATTAGTTTTAATTAAAATTTGGATGTAATCTCTTAATCTCAACTTGCAAAAATTACGATTTCAAAGTCAGTGAAAAAGTATGAAGTGTAATTGTTATATTTTATTTTTTAATATAGTGACCCTTTTATCATTTTTTCTGGTGGACTTTCTTATGATAAACCTTGGCGAAGGCCAGGGCTGACAATCATGCATGGAAAAGCAATTACAGTGCTTGAAATGGATCATCCTGTGGTTGATTTTTTAACTCTTTGTGAAACTCCATACCCAAATGGTAAGTATGTGTAACAAGTTGAATAAATAACACAACAAATGAAGAATAGTAACTGCATTGCATGACATTGCCATGAAAAATTCCATAATCCTTTTATTAGGCCAAGTAAAATTTTGTAACAGTTCCAGATTTTGTTTAAAAAAAAAAATCCTTCATGAGGTACAGTGAAGGAGGAAGGGGCTGATTAAGATTCTAAAAAATGAACAGCGGGCAATAATTATAAAAAACCAGTTGAGCCAATTAAGTTTCCTGTTCTGTGTATTTTTAAGTCCTTGACTTACAATGGTTCATTTAATGACCATTCAAAGTTACACTGAAGCCACTGGAAAAAAAAACTTATAACCGTTTTTCACACTTATAACTGTTGTAGCATTCCCATGGTTACATGATTAAAATTTGGATGCTTGGCAATTGACTCATATTTATGACAGTTGCAGCCTCCTGAAGTCATGTGATCATCTTTTGCAACCTTCTTAGAAGCAAAGTCAATGGGAAATCCAGATTCATTTAACAACCATGTTACTAACTTAATAACTGCAGTGATTGACTTAGCAACTGTGGCAAGAAAAGTTGTAAAATGGGGTAACATTCACTTAACAAATGTTTCACTTATCAACAGAAATTTTGGGATCAATTGTGGTCATATGTTGAGGGCTACCTGTATTAGGTATTTTGAAACAAATAAAAACTAAGAAGAACTAATTTAAAGTAGAGGAAAGAAAGGAGGGAAAAAAAGAAAACAAAGTAAAAGCCAAAAGTGAAAAGAAAGGAAGAAAAGAAATAGAAGTAGCTTCTAATTTTGTTTACAGCAATTATAAGTATAAATATAAAATTATTACTTATTTTTTGGTTACAACCCCCCCTTTTTTGTTATCCATTTTTTTCTAATCACAACATAAATCATAAATCATTTTTTTCTGTTTCACCCAAAAAGTCTATCAGGAATTTCCAGTCAACAATAAATGCAGATATTGTCTTTTCTTTAATTAAGCCATCTTTGCAAATTTCATCATCTTCACCAACTATTATGGCAGATCTTTTCATGTTTCTGCATATGATAATGTTGCTACAGTTATCATATATAAAAATAAAGTTCTATGACTTTTTTCCAACTATTTATCCATCAGTTCAAAAAGAAAAACCTTAATTTTTGTGGATTTAGATTTACTGCAATTTTAAGAGCTTATCTGATAGCAATGTGTTGTCATCCAGGAAGAATCAGGACCATATATTAAGTTCCAGTTAAGAAGGTTCATTGCTCAAGTCTATACATAAGAATCTAGTTGACTAACTGTCAACACTAAACTGGTATTTGATGAGAATTCAAAGGGGGACTGGACTTGGATAATTTACAGAACAGACTGTTTCTTTTCTTGACTCTGACCCAGGCTCTTCCTCTTAATCTCCTACATCACCCTCCCCTCCAATCTGCCCTTCACTACTTCCATGGCTTGTTCCCTTCCTACATGGGCTTTTCAGAATCTGAGAATCATGGGAACTTGACAGAGGAGGCAGTGAAGCAATTTCTAAGAAATCTTCCTCCCTGCCTTCTAAAACAGCCATATAACCAGGTGATGGTTGCTAGAAAGCATGAAAATGTTAGTAGGTCCCTCTCCCCTTACTTTTAGGGCTTGAAGGCCAGAATTGAAAGACCCAGCATAATCATGTGCTCTGCCTGCTTCTAGATGTGCTGGCAGTAGTTGGTTAAGGTTGATTCCTCAGGTAGTACGACATGGAGGACCAGGAGCTTGGTCTATTGTGTCTTCTCAGGGAAATTGTGGAAGGAGCAGGGATTCTTGCATTCTCCCAAGAAAGTTCAGTTCTGAGCAGATGGATTAAATCCAGTAGATTAAATATTGCCTACCTTTGCCCTTTCACCTAGAATACAGAATGCAGTACAGAACAACAGATTTGGAAGAGTCTTTGCAGGGATTTCTAATTCAACCCCTTGCTCAAGCAAAAGATCCTACAATATAGAGTCCAGTATTTCTTCTACTTCATATTCTGGTTGTCTGTCCATGATCACTGGTGGTTGGGGCAATTGCTGGGAGCGTGGGGTGTTAAGGGGATTTTCTTTAAATAGCAATGAATGGTGAAAGACTGAATGCACGTTCATGGAGGAGGGGGCAATTGCAAGCGAAAAACTACAACAGTTGAAATGTCACATAATCTTGAAGAACCGAACAAACTTTGTATCTAGTTTTTTTTATGGCCTTCTTGAGATCAAAAACTTAGTAGAGAGCCAGAGTTTGATTCCTTCAGCTATCAGTGACACTTCCTGTCAATGGGCATCCACAGCTTTCTCATACAACTACTTTGCCTGTTCTCACTGCTGTATTGATAGGGTTTGGGCAGCAATTTCTTATAAAAAATCCACAATTCCTGGGACAGAGTTCTCCGCCCTGGGGTTTTCTGGTAAAGCTCTTAGGTATGTGCTGTAGAATTCTTGAAAGGGAGTCATTGTAATTGATACGCGGAGAGAGTTATTATATGAAAACTCTGTTAGTAGAAGCAGTGATGGCCAGTTATCTTGGTTGTAGATACATTTGGTTAGTCTTCTTCACCTCACTATTCATGGCTGGGTGATGGGCTGAAGATAAGTTTACTTGAACATTAAAAATTTGGAACAGTGCTCTCCAAAATCTGGATTAAAATTGATTGCTCATGTTGGAAATTAATTACATAATGCCTCTATAGTGAAAAATATGGTTGAGCTGTTTCTTTGGCAGTGGGCAATCCCTTCCAAGGGTTGAAGTGAGACATCTTGATAACAAGATCCACCAAAATTAGTTTGTAATTATTGATCAGGAGGTAAATCAATAATCCAGAGACAGTAAAGATGAGTTGTAACAGCTTCAGAAAGTAGGATTTGGCCCTACTGCAATATGCTATGTAGTCCTTGATTTCTGCTGCCATCTTGAACTTCTTTTAGTGTTCTATGCAGCATCTTGAACACTTCCCCATGCCCCACTGTCTGGTTATCATGGCAAAACTGCAAAACTCTTATCTGAAAGGTTGGGAACAACAATTCTTCTGTTTCAAAGCCACTCCCTCCACCATGAATGGAGATATGATGGGAATATGGTGGGGTTTCTTGGAAGTCATCCATCCGGGCTCACAAGAACTGGTCCAGAGATTGTTGTGCTTTTATTCTGGTGATTAGATTCTGGTGTGATTGAGCTGCCCTCAACATTTTTTTAAAAAAAGTTTCATTGTTTTTTTAAGACAAACATAAACACAACATAAAAACATCAAACCATCTTCCATATATGTACATACAGTGTGTTGATTGGTTTACAAATTTTTTTGTGCTTCTACTTCGTAGTCTTCAATTAGAATTACATTGTATATGTTCTCATATTGTCAATCAAATATTCCTAAATACAATATCATTATTAATCATTTGACAATACTATTATTCATTCATGTTTTAGGAAATAATCCATATTTTACTTAATTTATTTTATGACAATTCATATTTCCATCTCAAATCTATCCTATACTCATTTTGTAGATATAATAATAATAAAAAATACATTGTGTTCTGAAAATCTACATATTTCATTACCATTTTTTATTGTCTAACCATTGATAGAATAGATCCCAAATGTTATAAAATTGTTTATCTTCTTCTCTGATTTCAAATGTCAATCTACTCATTTCAACACATTCTGTTATTTTCTTAATAACTTCTTCCTGTGTTGGTATTTTCTCATTTTTTGAAGTTTTTAGCAAATACAATCCTAGCCGCTGTTAACACATTTACAATCAAATATTACAAATCTTTACTGTACATTTCAGGTAAAATTCCCAATAAAAATATCTCTGGTTTCAAGTTTATATGCTTTTTTGTCATTTTTTCCAACCACGTTGTGTGGATTTTAGTACCCAATATTTTTTTGCTATACCGCTACAAGTCCACCAAATATCGGTAATATGAGCCATGGTGTCAGATGACCATTTACACTTTTCGGACTTATTCTTGAACATTCTTGTTTCTTTTTTTTTAAATTAATTTTATTGGTTTTAAAAACACAACATAAACAAACAACATAAAAACATAATAGCCATCCTTCCAATATATTACCATACGTGTGGCCGTTGGTTTACCAAATTGTTTATGCTACCATTTTGTAGTCTTCCTAGATTTACAATACATTATTTCCTCTCATACTTTCAATCAAATCATAAGTTACATAATATTTATTAATCAATCGTTTACTATACTTTTAGTTCATTCTGTTTTATAAAATAATCCATATTTAAACTAGGTTATTTTATAAAACAATTCATATTATCCTCCCAGATCTATACCTAGAATCTATTTTGTAGATATATATTTAAAAAAAGAAAAAAAAAGTAAAATACATCTTTATATATTTATTATTTTCCTAAAAAATCTACATATGTTCATTACTAGTTTTGTTAATCTAACGATTAGATAGAATAGATCCCCAAAGTTTCTATAAAAATTGTTATGCATCTTGTTCTCTCTAATTTCAAGAGTTCAAATCCTACTCAGTTCTACTCAGCATATTCCATATTTTCCTTAAATGATCTCGCTCCTGTGATGGAGTGTTCTCATTTTTCCAGTTATTTAGCAAATACAATCCTAGTCCGCTGTTAATACATTACAATCAGATATTTCAAAATTGATCTAACGATTAGTATTTCGGGCAATATTTCCAGCATACATGATGATTTTAGGTCCATATTTTTCACGCGTCCGAACATCGTCTAACCATCATATGGAATCAATTACTGACGCCAGGTATCTGATGACATTTCGCCAACACTTTTTCGGACTTATCGTTGAACATGTCTTGCTATTTTGGTCGGGGGAAAAGTGCCCACCAGTAAAACATCTTATACAAGAAATTTTCTTTCTATGGCCTGTTGACATTGTCTATTTTAGTAAATTTTTGAGAACCCACCAATTTTTTGCCATTTCTCTAAATCCAATCCCATATCCAAGTTCTTCCCCCACAGCAATCATTGTTTCTTGTAACTTCTCTTTCTTCGTAGTTTAGTTTCTATAAATAATCCATACAGCTTTTTTTATCACACTTTGTTTCACAGTACCTGTCAAAGATCTATCTAAATCAAGTCAATTTATCATAAAAAACCTCTGTTTTTAGAACTTTATCATACCTAGAATGATTTTGTGCATGTAAAACC
>BHFT01018088.1:0-66904 GCA_004320025.1 Laticauda laticaudata | reverse complement strand
CAGCTCTTTGGATTGGTTCCTAGTGAACCAATCCACTGCTTACTTTACTGGGCCAATCAGAAGTGTAGTCTAGGAGTTAACCATTTACATATAGAACAAGGAGTATGAAATGGACTGCAGTCCATGAAAGTTTATGCTAATAGAAATGTATTAGTCACTAAGATGTAACAGCTCACTTGCAACAAAAGCAGTAGTAATATAGTTTTCTAGGAATAAAGTTGGTAATAATTAAATATATTAACATTCTAAAAGTTGTTGGATTTTTAGAGGAAGTTTAGAGGCTGAAGTCTTCTGATCAGTAAATTATAACAAAAAAAGTTATATTATGATTGACAGTGCATATAGTGTATATTGTAATAGCAAATAGGGAAGGGCAGTTGCTCATAATTAACACATTCTATTGAATGTCTTTTGAGAATAATGTGAGCTGGTATTCCATTGTTTTTGCCCAAAATGATTCTTAATCTTAGCCTCACTACGTAGTCCAGATTGGTGTCACCAACCTTTTGGACCTCAGGGACCACCAAACTAAAATTTTTAAATTCTGTGTACCACTAATATGAATTTTAACTGATGGTGACTTGCCGATGTTTTCCCAGGGTCTCTGCAGAAACAACAGAGACCCTGGGAAAATCCCCCAAAAAGTCTGCAGGAAAATTCCCCACCCCATTTTCCTACCAATCAATCATTCTTCATCATCTCCAGCTCCATTCTCAGGGGGAGAGAGAGAGAGAGAGAGACACTTTTGGCTTTGTGCAAGGAAAGCAGAAGAAGCATCAGAAGTTTTTGTTTCTCTACCCCAAACTCTGCCAGAAATGAGTCTTTGCTGGCACAGCCTCTTGGAACAGGATACCTTGCAGGGTCCCAAAAAACTCATTTATAGCAGAGTTTGGGGGAGAGAAAGAAAGACTTTTGCTGCTTTTCTTGTGTGCAGCCAAAAGCAGAAGAAGAAAGAAGCTAAAAGAAGCAACCCGGTGGCCAGGCAAGTTCCCCCCTCTGCCCTTTCCCCTGTCCCCTCACTACCTCATGTTGTTCACAATGCAAGTGATGCAAGCCTTATGTTCTTGCGGGCTATGTAGGCGGTGCAGCTTTGTGTTCCTGCGCAGCCTGATTAATTGCTTTGGGGGGTGCTTTGGGGGTAACATTTCTCTGCAGACCACCAAAATTTTCTCATGGACCACAGTGGTCCCCAGCCCACTGGTTGATGACCACTGGTCCAAATCATGGAACTGACTCCACAGGAAGACCAAATTTACTTTTATTGAGACTGGCTATAATAACAGAATCTTGACAGTGTGGTTGGGTAGATCTCATTGTCTGGTTTTCAAGGGAAAACAAAAAAAATCCAGAGGTCTTTTGAAAAACACTTATGGGCCAGCCATGACCTGGATGATTGAGAATCTCCATAGATTGTGAGCCTCTTCCTCCTCTTTAGTTTAATCAATAAGGGAAGCCAAGGTGCAGGTCCATTTTTGGAAGAAGAAACAGGGCACATAAGAGCTATACTGTTTCAACTGTTGAAGTCATCTCTGTATTCTGCAGGTTGGCAAGGGCTTTGACAATATTGCACACAGGAAGTCATCCAGATCCATCAGGCACTTGAGTTAAAACATTGGAACTGGTTCTTCCTTCACACTGCAGACATTTTTAGTGGCTACCATCCAAAATTCTGTCCATTTCAACAGAGTTACAGAGACCTTCTCCATCCTCTGATTGCTAGATTTAGCCAAACAGAACAATTAATTCTGCATGTACTATTCTGCATTCATGGGGCCAGATACCATTTGGGACCTGTTTATGGTCATCATGGAGGGATTAAACTCTGAAGCATTTCTAATTGGGCAACCTCCTAATAAATGCTGAATTTCTTCAGGACAATTAGTTTAATGTAGTCCAATCCCACATCAGAGATCACCATGACTACCTCAGGAATAATAGAAACTGGTGGTGGGTAGATAATACACCAGTCATTCTTCAATGTCCTGGCTCCTCAAATGTAGCAAAAATTACTTTCAATTTTATTTATTTGTATTATTTATTTACTCAATTTATACAGTTGCCCTTTGAAAATTATTTAGGGCTGGTACAATTAAAACAAAAAAACACTAAAAAAATAACAAACATAAACACAACCAATCAGATTCCACCAGAGTCTAAAATAACTATCACAATAATCAAGAAGATCAGGGACATCTACATCTTAGAGGGAATACTATTTCATAGGGCAGGTAAAGCAATAGAAGGTATTTCATGTGAAGGAGAAAGGAGAATAGGAAGGAGTTGTGTGTGTGTGGCAGTAAAGCAGGCTAAACCAGCTACAAAGAGTATTTTTTCTAGCACTACTCATAAGAGTAGTATTCATAAGGAATAGTCATTGGAGCAGCAGTAGCAGTAGTATTAGTCATAAGAAGTAGTAGTTGGAGTAACAGTAGCACTGGGAAGAGTGGAGTAGTGATAAGTAATGAGTAATAGCTTGTGAATGTTCATTGGGAATGTTGTGTTGGCTGCTTTGAGCCCACTGAATTGGGGATGCTTAAAAGAACCTGTGACTGTGTGTTAATTATTACTTATGCTAATACATTTTGGACTAGCTAAAGATTCTGGGTAGTCTTCAAAGGGACTAGAACAAATAGTTCCCCAAGTAGAATGCATTACACTAGAGGAAGAGGTCAATTTATTTTCCAAAGCAACAAAGAGCAAGACAAGAAATAATGGATGGAAACTAATCAAGGAGAAAAGCTGTTCTGTATAACTTGGAAGGTTCCAAGTAGTCATCTCTGATTGGCCAGAAAGGCCAGTAGTGGATTGGTTCATTAGGAACCAATCCAAGGAGCCGCTCAAAGGTGGCAAAGTTAAAGGAGTCATTGGCTTACGAAGCCGAGACAGGCAAGCCTCTATAAAAAGGGCTGCTGCGGCTTGAGCCAATGTTCCGTTACTGTTTGCTGTTAACTAATAGTTATTTGTTGGAACCCGGTCTACCGCGCATCTTTTCAGGACGGAACACTGCGATGAGGGATGTGATCGTCCTAAAAGTGGAGAACCAAGCACGCGGCGAGGAAAACAACCACGCTAGACGAAATGGCTGGTAGCAATGTGCCGCCCGCACCTTTTAACCCCAATGAAGAAGATTGGGAGTCTTATACTCGATCGCTTCCTGATTTTTCTGGAGAGCAACGAAATGGAGGAAAATTTGAATCAGCAAAAGAGGGCTGTCTTCCTAACACATATTGTGGGCCGACCATGTTCAAAATGGCAAAGGCATTGGGCAAAGCCCAGAGACGTGAAACAGATCCACTGGTCTGAACTTAACCAAATGCTAAGGCTAACTACGCACCGTGTTGTCTCAAATCCTATTAAGAGACACGAGTTTTATAAAAGAGACCGAGGGAAGACGAGACCATTGCAGATTTTGTGGCATCTGGCATCTCTCCACCATCTGGGAGGAGCCTGCGAGTTCCAGAATATGGATGAGGCCATGTGAGATCCGGTCGTGTTAGGTCCAAAGGACTCTACTTTAAAACAAACTATTAAACAGACCTAACAACTGTGGCAGAAGCAATCGCAGAAAGCACCGCTGCGAAGCCGCAAAGAAATCGTGGCCACAATGAAACTGATGAATGCCAATACTGACACGGACCCCCGATCCAGAGGGAAGAAGCAAGCTGCCACAACCACACACCACGAAGACCTAGACGAGTCATCAGAAACAGAAGAAGATGACGATGAGGTCCATCGCCTGTATGCAAATCAAAAAAGGCACGAAAGAAGAAGAAATTGGCCAGGAAATGCACTGGCTGCGGAGGAAACCACCCCGAGCTGAGTGTAGGTTCCTTGATGCCATCTGTCGGGCTTGTAAGAGAGAGGGGACACATTGAAAGATCTGCCGCAATCGTAAGAACAGCAGTACTAGCAGACACGGTAATTCCCTACCAAGAACTGACCCGAGGCAAGCCAGAGATAGAAAATGGGAGTGCAGCAAGGGAACCAGCAACCGAGAAAAACTCACCAGACTGTCACTATCGGAAGCACGCAATGGAAAGCGGGAGAAAGTCAAAATTGTAGTGACCATTGAAGGAAGCCCTTGTGAAATGGAGGTCAACTCAGGATGTTTCCTATCAATGGTGTCTTTGGAACACAATAAGGTGGTTGTTCCAACATAAACAAAAAGAACTCAAGAAACAAAAATTAATTCTCAAGACTACGAGGGAAATAGAATTCCCATGGTAGGTCTAGGACACTTCAAAGTCACTTACAAACAACACGCCGAAGTCCTGCCGCTGACTATAGTTGACCGAGACCATCCCAGCCTCCTGGGCATTGAATGGTTCACACCATTGGGCATTGGGATGGCTGGAGTAAGCCGACATAAGCCGCAAGCGATTGGGAAGAAGAACCTGCTACACGAATTCCAGGACGTCTTCGACGGCACTCTAGGCAGGTACCGGGAGACCCCAATTTCCTTAGCTTAGATTCCCAGATAGCACAAAAAGGTGTAAAAGCCCTTTCCATTAAAGCCCAAAATAGATGAGCAATTAAACAAATTGATTGCACAAGGTTCATAGAACCAACTGACCATGCTAGGTGTGGAGACACCAATAGTAACACCTGTAAAAACCTGACATGGTCTGTGCGCATTTGCGGAGACTACAAGATACCCTGAACCATGCGTTGCAGCAAAGCGCATACCCGGTATCAGCAGTGCATTGCAGCACTTACTGCACTCACTTTGGGGGAGGAAATTTTTTGCAAAACTCGATTTGGCTCAGGCATATCAGCAGCTCAGTAGACCCATATAACGGCTGAGGCACAAACAATAGTAATGCATAGAGGGGCACAAATGTAACGGGCTTCAATTCAGAGTAAGTGTTGCCCCAGGCGTTTTCCAAAGCCTCATGGAATGGGCCTAATTAAACAGAAGTAAAAGGGGTCATTCCATACTTTGATGATGTCCTAATTTCAGCAAAAAATGATCCAATTAGAAGCAAGACTAAGAGAAGTGCTAACACCAATTTAGAGAATCGGCTAAAAGTAAAAAAGGAAAAAGCTACCGCTGGCTACCCGACCGCATTGAATTTTTAGGGTATTTAATTGACAAACAAGGTATTCACCAACAAAGACAAAAAAGGTCCAAAAGCAATTAAAGACAGAGCATCCAGGCCCAAAAATAAAATGGACTTACAGGCATTCTTGAGTCTGATCAACTTTTATAACATATTCCCTCCCCCACAAAGCAACAATAGCAGAACCATTACACTGTTCTGCATGGATAAAAAACTGTCTGGACTTGGGTTCATAAAGAACAAAAAGCATTCCAAAGCATAAAAGATTATTAATCTCAGACACTGTTCTTATTCAGTTTAGTAATACAACTTCCATTGACGGTCACCTGTGACGCCTCACCTTTCGGAGTCAGTGCCATCCTGATCCACCAATTACTGATGGAGAGAGCACCGTCCCTTTTACTCAAAATGCTCTCCAAAGTGGAATGCAACTATAGCGCCAGCTAGACAGGGAGGGCCCTGGCAATCATCGCGGGAGTTAAACATTTTCACAAATACCTCTATGGGAGGACATTTTCCATTGTGACTGACCATAAACCGTTACTGGGGATTTTGACGGGAACAAAACCACAACCGAACATTCTATCCCCACGGATGACTAGGTGGTCAGAATTCCTAGCCGCCTATTCATATACCCTTGCTGCATCGCTGGGAAACAAATCACCCTGCAGACACTTTAAGCCAAGCACCATTATCAACCATAGAGGACGACCGCGGCTCCAACCACCGCCACAGACTTCTAACGCTCATCGTCATCTGGCGTGACACGCGTGATGGTAGGTAATGAGGCGGACTTATTATACGGCGGGCCGTAGAGTGGCGACGTGTTATCGCGTCTAGGTTTAGAGAAGTAGCCTTGCTTCGATGCTGAAGAGCGACAGAGACGTGTGCAAGGAGAAGACCTGTCCCTGCGGACACGTAAGTTACATTGTCTGCCAATGATGTCGCCAGAGCCGGGATCTGGGACTGGTGAATGGACATGTAGTGAAGTGGATGCTGACCTGGAAGGTTCGCGGAGATCTGGCGATGAAAGTCGATCCGTCAGTGACTGCGCGGCGCGTTTTTGGACTGTGGGTAGGTAAAGGCTGGCCCAGAAGCCAAAAGACTGAAGGTTTTTACCTTTTTCGGCAAGACAGACTGAACTGTCAATACACGGGGTTATTCTATATATGGGGGATCAGTGTGGGACTTGAGTCCTCACTAGACTGCGGAGAGAGGTGTTCGGTATGCGTACATGGGGGGGTTCACGGCAGCCCAAGATAGTAAATTGACGAGCCTGGAGCCAGGAGAGGAGGCTATGTCCTGGTGGCCTTGGTATACCCCCAGGCGACAGGGAAATTGAATGCGGGGGGTGCCAATCATGCCACAAGTGTCAGAGGTCTAGCACCCACCCACCACAAGAGCCCATACAGGACTGGAGAACCGCCACCGAGGTCCTTGGTCTCAATCCCATTATTGATTTTGCACGGACAACCAGGGGCAGATATATTTTTAAAGCAGCCGTAGATGCATATCCAAATTGGTTGACGGTTTATAGTAATGTTCAATCACAACAACCGGCGCTATCATAAAACCAGCAAAACATTGTTTGCAACTCATGGTTTACGACTGTTATTGGTATCCGACAGACGGGCCACACACTAGACTGGCAGTACAATTGACACGTGAACTTACAATCTCCTGGGTATACCGCCATGGCACTACCCGCAAACGCGGACCTACCCGCAGCCGAATAGGTTAGGGCCGAACCGAATGTCGGTTTACCAAGAAGGCCTAGAAAAAAAATGGACCGTGGGAGTTGCCAAGACAGCTAGACAGCTGAACCCTCTTACTTACGCTAAATCATCAATTCCCAGTAGTACACTGAACAAAACAAGGAGCCAGGCCAAGAATTGTTTATGGGGAGGAAACTCAGATCCCATTTAGATAGACTGCAACCCAAATTACACTTGGTAGAAACCCCCCTGACTCGTCAGCCAATATACCGGGCACTTTTGAAATCGGGACCCTAGTCTACATGAAAAGAATTTAACGCGGGGACCTTCTCTTGCGCTTCCCAGCCACTTATCAACACAATAACAGGCCTCCTGGTTCTAACTGAACTAACCATGGAATGATGGAAGAGAAGTGGAAGTGTGCACATAGAAACCGAGCTTTGTTTCTGCAGAGAGACATCGAGCGTAAACACGACCGTGCACTCAAAATATATAAAAATCCGAGCAAAAACAAAACCAAGGGAGGGGCGGAGAAACACAACACAAATAAAAGGCTGCAACAACATTGCATCGAAATTAAAATCTAGAACATCTTAACCAAACCAAAAAGAGCGACTTACGGGTTAGATGAAACCATCGGAGGTAGTCAAGCAAAGAGGGAAGCGTCGCTGGGGAAGGGGCAAGCCAGGCCGAGCTCAAACCAGCCCGTTGAACCAGGAGGGAGTGGCAAAACCACTGGCCATGAGCAACTCAAGCAGTAGCGGCAATGCTGGACATAGTCCTTCCAGGCAAGTTCCATGGAGACGAGCCTAGGAGAAGAAAGCGATCCCGAACGCAAACCGCGATTGAAAGTCCTACGGCGAGAAATGACCGCGCACGGTCAACTAGGAACCAGAAGAGCCCCACCCTACCTGCCGTGACTACGTCACTCACGTAGGACTGAACTAAAGGGGGAGGGGTGTTCTGTATAACTTGGAAGGTTCCAAATAGTCTCCTCTGATTGGCCAGAAAGGCCAGTTAGTGGATTGGTTCATTAGGAACCAATCCAAGGAGCCGCTCAAAGGCGGAAAAGTTAAAATAATGTCATTGGCTAAAAGCTGGTAGGCAAGCCTCTATAAAAAGGGCTGCTGCGGCTTGAGCCAATGTTTCGTTACTGTTTGCTGTTAACTAAGAAAGAGTTATTTGTTGGAACCCGGTCTACCACGCGTCTTTTCTGGACGGAACAAAAGCAATCTGGAATTGAGAGATTTTCAAACAGTGGCGACAATTAACCAGCAGGACAGGTTGCTTTCAGTCATTGTGGGTGTTTCATCACCAGAGGTTTTTAAGAAGAGACTGGACAGTCACTTCTCTGAAATAGGATAGGGTCTCCTGATTGAGCAGGGGATTGGGCTAGAAGACTTCCAAGGTCCCTTCCAGATCTATTCTGATTCAGATAATAGATGATCAAGGCCAGACTGGGGGATTGTTCAATGGAATTTCTAGTAGTAAGGTAAAGGTTTCCCATACCCAATCATGTCTGACACTAGAGGCTGGTGCTGAGGGAACCAGTGTTGTCCCAAGATATTTCCATGGTCATATGGCCAGCATGACTATATACCAAAGGCACATGGAATGCTGTCACCTTCCCCACCAAAGTGGTACCTATTTATCTACTCACATTTGCATGCCTTCGAACTACTAGGTGAGCAGGAGGAGAGGTAACTAACAGGAGCTTATCCCATTGTGTCTAATAGAAGGAGGTGCTGAGCTGTCATGCCCCTTCTTGCAGTAAGATGGATTTTTAATATTCAGCCATGCCATCTCCCTGCCTCTGGCCCTCACCTGCTGCATCATGGATGCTACTTGGCAAGTAGAGGTGGAAAAGTTATTCTTTTTTTCCCAGCCAGGCCACCATAGAAGATGCTAGGTTAGCCCTTTCATTTAAGATTCAATCTTGGTTAGCAGATGAGAAACAAGGACTGTAGCTGAAACACTCAAATTTGTTGTCACTTTGTCTTAGTTAGATTGCAATAGTTAGGACAAGAGGCCTTCTATCCTTGCATAAGCCAAGTTGACAGCTGCATAACAATTGGTTAAAGTATACTCCCAAGTCATGCTTCATTCTCCACATTCCACCATCTCCTTGACATATCTTATAAGACCCAGAAAGAAGAAAAACTGAGGATTAAAACAACTCCTCCCCCTATAGAGATAAGCAGGGTGGTCTCCTTTTTGGTACATTAAAAATTATATATTTTCTAAGATATATGGAACTGTATTCATCTTGACTAGTTATGGATGTTACTAATGCATAAGCTGACATTCAAACTTGCAGTGGATATAGACCTCTCCTTCAAAGTATCTCTTCCTCCCATGTTATAAAACCATCTTCCAGATCTTGTATTAGATTATAACTCCCTTCTGGTAAGGGCTGCACATTTATATCTGCTGGTGGGGGAGGCATGATTTAGTTAAAATCTCAAGAGGAAACAGGATACAACTTGTGGATTTCATTAAGGTTACCCTATCTCATCCCACTTTATTCAAGCACCAGAACAGAACAAATGCAAAGAGTAGTTCTGGTCAGGAACAAGTAAAAACTAAGGAGCTACACATCAGATGGTGGTTTGGATTGGCTACCTAGGGAACCAACTGATTTCCAGTCAAGGTAACTGGACTGATCTGGGATAGAATGTCACATAATGTGCTATGTCATAAAGATATTGTATTAAGATGTAATATGATGCTTTGGTTGATCCGACAAAGTGAATCAGAATGAGGTTTGCTTTGTTTGGCTGAATGACAGCCTCATAAAGAGAGAAGGCCAAAGGAAAAAGTCCATAGTGAAAAGTGGACCAGAAAATAGGACCTTGCATAATGCCAATAACTCCTGCTACCTGAATGTTTCCGTAAGGGAATGACCCAACTCTGACCTATTTTATCAGATATCCTGGTTTCAGTTGCCTACCTCCCTCACTGCTAATGCATGCTTTGCTCCTAGCTCCTCCTGCTAGTCACTTGCCTATTTTACGTAAAAGATCAAAAAGAAGCAACAAACTGCATTCCATGACATTCTTCACATACTGTTTAAAGCAGGTCACAATTGCTTGTTCAAAAAAACACAGTAATATCTTAGTAATATGTGTGGATGCAGCCTATTTTTACTTTATTTTAAAGAGAAGGTGCCATACGTTGATCCAGTGAGAGTTTCCTCCTCCACCAAATCAATCACTACCCTCATTGTTCTCTGTTGGTGTGTGACTGAAAAGATGGAACATTTGGAATCCAAGATGTCCAAAATTTAGTTCTGAACCCACAGATATGGGTGATGAGTCTGTCATCTGCACCTCTATAACTGTCTAGTTTGGTTCTGCAACCCAACAGGACAGACAGACTTCAGTGGATAATTAAGACTGCAGAAAAAACAATTACTACCAACCTTCCTTCCATCAAGGACCTGTATACTGCACAAGTCAAAAAGAGGGCTGTGAAAATATTTACAGACCCCTCACATGCCAGACAAAAACTGTTTCAACACCTACCTCAAAACGACACCATAGAGCACTGCACACCAGAACAACTAGACACAAGAACAGTTTTTTTCTCAAACACCATCACTCTGCTAAACAAATAATTTCCTCAACACTGTCAAACTATTTACAAAGTCTGCACTACTATTACTATTAATCTCCACATCACTTGTTATCACCCATCCCCTCCCACTTGTACTCTATGACTGTAACTTTGTCGCTTCTATCCTTACAGCTTATATGGACTGTTTCCTAGTATGATTTGATTGCTTATTGTACCCTATGATTATCATTAAGTGTTGTGCCTTATTCTTGACTCTTGATAAATGTATCTTTTCTTTTATGTATACTGAGAGCATTTGCACCAAGCCAAATTCCTTGTGTGTCCAATCACCCTTGGCCAATTAAAAATTCTATCTATTCTATCCTATCCAATATATCATGAATTAAAGTTGCCAATTTTGAAACTCCTTTGTTGCATGTATCTTTTAATTCCATTCCAATTGTTCACCCCAATTAAATAAACTTTGAAACAATAAAACACTAAAAAGATAAATGGATACTGTGTCCCACAGGTTCTAACAAAAAGATGCATCAGGCACATTAACTCAGGCACATTAGAGATATATATATATAACATGATATATTCTTGGCGTCTGCATTTAATACATATGTATCTCATACATTACTGTTTATGTTCAGTGTAAAATATACACCATAAAATGATTGTTACCATACAAGATGGGCATAACGAAGATAGGTAAATATTGATTGCTTATCTATTGCAATGTGTTTATTCTTAAAAGCACGCATAAACTAAAATAATAGTTTTATTATTTTAAAATTGTATCTTAAAATGTATTTCTAAAATAAAGTTGTATCTTAAAATGTATTTCTAAAATAAAGGGATTAGCAAAAAGAAACATTTTCTTTTCTCGATTGCCAGATTTTGTCACATCCTTTATATTCGCAATTTCCCTGTTTATTTGGGAGACTATAATAAAACTTGATTAGCCTTCCCCTTGTTTTCAACTGATTCTGCAAGCAGAAGTTAACATAGGTTAGTTTTTAAACTGTTCTTTGTCTCTTTACTATTAAAGGTTTATTGCTCATGTGAACTGAGAATCATTGTATAAGATCACTTTAACAGTATAAGTGAAATATTACAATATTGAAAAATTATAAAGAGACTGGTATAGATGGTGTAACCAGAAAAACAGTAAGTATTGCCCTTATGTATTCATGAAATAGTTGTATACATTTAATGCATGTGTGGAGACTATGCACGTGCCCACACATATGATTGGAAGAATGCTAGTATTATTCCTCTATACATGGGGAAAGCAGCAAGAGTGACTGCAAAAAAAAATGACAGAAAGATTAATTTGTTAGGAGCAACTGGTAAGTTACTTGGAAGATTTTTGCTAGAAAAGGTACATAAAACGACAATGAACAAAATTTGACAACTGCAGTATGGCTGGGTGCCACACAGTGTAGAATGGATTTTTGCATTTCAGTAGGTTTTTGACAAAGGTATGAATATTATAAAGTTTCTTGTTTATTATCTTATAGAAAGTATGAAGAAGTGAACAAGCTCAAATTACAGATTTTTTGCATAAAGATGGAATTGAAAGGTGATTGCTGAATGCTGTAAGAGCACTGTGCAATGGAAGAAAAGCATGTTTGAGAAGAAATGGAATGATTTAACTATTAGTTTGACTCTGAGCAAAGAATAAGACAAAGATTTGTCATGTGCTTTTGGCTGTTTAACATATTGATAAATAGATAGATAAATATAGTACAAGGAATTACTATGGAGAAGTTATTGGTTGGGGAATTTGAATGTATGAGTTTTTCATAGATTATGTGAAATAACGAGTATGGATCTAAAAATTAATGCATCAAATTTTCAGGTAGTTGTGTTTGAGGAGGAGAAAAGTGGATTTTTTTCAAGTCAAATGTAAATAGTGAAAAACTAAAAGAAATAGATGGAATGTTTTGCCTTGGTACAACTTTTAAAGATGGGGAAATGGATAGAGAAATTTTAAGACATGCAAATACTGGTAGAAGGATGGTCAGTAGATGTGGTTTGTGTGAGGAACAAATATTTGTTGAGGTAAGAAAATTGTTTGCTCCTAAGATAATGCTTCTACCCACTTGTAATGTGGAAGGCAGGGGTGGGATTCTACCAGTTCTGTCCACTTCTGTAGAACCGGTTGCTATGAAAAGCAGCAAACAGAGAGCATACATAGAACCGGTTCTATGTCTGCTGTTGTTTTGGTCCATCCACCTTCCAGGACTCTTACTTGACCTTTATTATTTCAACCACATCTGCTTTGTGTGATACAGCTGCAGTTGAAAAAGCAGGAAAAAAGTGCTTTTTCAACCACTGCACACTTGCACACAGAGCTGCTCAGCTGTCTGGTCAGCTCAGCAGGTCATAAATTGCACTCATGCGACTTGTGCAATTCGTGCAACTCATGCACGCAGGACGCAGAGCAACAGAACTGGTAGTTATACCAGTTGGATCCCATCCCTTGTGGAATGTAGTATTGGGTAGGATAGGAGAAACAAAAAAGTAAGTTGAATGCATTCAAAATGGGGTACATCAATATTTAGTAAAACAAGAGATAGGGTCAGGGATGGACATATACTGAATGGATGCAAATACAGGGGTGACCAGTATGAGAGAAATGAATTTAGTTAGTCTGGCCATACAAAGAGAATGAGTGAGAATCAAATTGTAAAACAAATATATTAAGGAAAAGTTTATCATTGAAATGAAGCAGGAGATTGACAAAAATGTAGTTCAGGGCTGTCAAACTAGTGGCCCGCAGGCCAGATGCATCATGTGCTGGCCATGCCCACGTCCAGTTTAGCAAAGTGGGAAAAAGTCACAATATGTCATGTGATGATGCAGGTTTGACACCCCAATGTAGTTGAATGTAACTGATTATATCCTGAAAAGAGAAAGAAGTTTAAAGAGCAAAAGACAATGTGTGAAGTAATATATAGATGTGGTTCAAGGTATGGTTTCAAGGGTAGAAAGGGATGGGGCAGAATGTTGAATGCCATGATGTAAGCTAGTTTTAACTATATTTTGTATCTTTTTTAAAATCTCAGACCTTTAATCCCTTGGTATGATCTTTCTCACTCTTTTTCTGAGTTTTGCAAATGCTGCTTACTTCCAAATGGGAATTGTGAGATGGAGTATGTACAGTACGTATGCCCTGAAACAATCTGTTCATTATATTCATAGCTCACACTAAATAAATAAAGTGAGCTCATTACAATGTAGTTTAGTGTCACAATGTCCCCATACCCCATTAGAAATGTTCAGGACACAGCACTTCCTATATAATGAGGATAATTATCTTTGAAACCTACATTGCTGAAGACTTTTTAGCTATGTTCATAGTTTATGTTTGTTTATAAACATAAAGGTTGTAAATGGAAGAAGTAGTGTGCTACTTGCCATGTTCTGACATTTTATACTCTCACATTTAACTACTAAATGGAAAGCGCTCTGATATGCCTCCCAGGATAATGGGACAAATCTTTAGCCACTTACTTCTTAGTCAAGGAAGACTGGTTAACCCTGCCTTCTCCTGCTTCTTCTTTTATTAAGGTAGTTTTGGTAGACAAAGAGACTGAAATGAGGTAGTGGCTGGCAGAGAGAGAAAGAAAGGGGAATGAGTTGAGCTGATAGAAGACAACTGGGTGGACTGAAAAAGAATTGAATAGGGAAAATTGTGGATAATATATCTGTGGAAAATTGATTTGAGGTGCTCATACTTTTAACTCAGGAGAACAAATTTGACAGAGTACATTGATTTTACAGGCATTTATTGAAATATTTATTGAGAATGGCTATATCTAAAAAGGAAGGGGGTATTTTTTGAAATAAAAAGATGGTGGGTTTGATGAAGAGGTTGTGGGAATTTTCTTCTATCACACAGTTGGGTTGCTGACAAAATATTTCTCCCTCAGCCTCCTCATTTGAAATAGGTTTTGGTTATGTAGAATAAAGTTTGACCCCTACCTCATCTACCACTTATATTTTTTCTGGGCAAGTAGCCATAAAACTGCATACAATCCATTCAATTTGAGGGATAATTAGGGTGGGTATTATCAATCTTCCTCTCCAACATCACCACCTATTCTGCTTCCTCATGATAGTGGAAAGTTAATCCAGGGAGGGATATATAAATATTACTAGCAGGATCACCTAAGGAATGAAGGTAATGGTAGCTGCCCTGCTAAATAAACCAGCACCTTTATTGAGCACAGCAACATAGGAAGATGCCAGAAGCAGATGATCACTTTAGTGACAATGGCAAAGGCATCAAGCCATGCTGTGAAGGAGAAGGCAATGAGAAACCATTGCTATATTTTTATCAAGAAAACAATATGGATAGAAAATAGAAAATGATTGACTATATAATATCAGATGATGAGCCCATCAAGTTAGATGAGACACAACATGTTACTGAGGAAAAGCCAGGAATCTTTCAAAGTACTAATGGTGTTTATGATGTGGCTGAATTAAAGCCTTTAAGAGGTCTACTACTGATGTTACTAAGAAGCATGAACTCTGGAAAGCTCAACCACACTGAAAGGTGAAATGAAACAACTACAAACTGGCATGGGTAATTGAAATGGGATCAGGCATTTTTGGTCTGAAGATCATACTCAGGATATGAAAAACAAAAAAGGAACAGTACTGCTTTTATAGTTAAGAAGGATACAACAGGAACAATACTTGCCTACAATGCAATCAATGACCAAATTATATTGATTACACTTTGTGGGCAGCCCTTTGACATGACAGTCATTCAAGTTTATGTTTCAACCACTAATGCAGAAGATTAAGAAATTCATGAATTTTATAATTAAGTTTGAAATCAAGAGAACATGTTAACAGCAGATTCAGATGCCTTTCCTTAAATATTGCCATCTTATGGGTCATCAAAACATTTTTTTTTTCATTGCAACCCCTGCCCAACAGAATACCCTCTCCCTGGAGGTATGAAAAATCCACAACCTTTTATTTTTCCAAAAAGCCCTTCAGACCTGGTTCCTCTCCCAGATGCTGAAATAGGATGAAATTGGGCTAAGATGAAAACATGAAGGGGTGAATCAGGAATGTGTATCTGCACACTAGGTTTTTCTGGTATTCTTGTTTTTTTTGTTTCCTAATGTACATGTTGTTTTATGATTGGATTGTAAGCCACCTAGAGTCTGCTTTTAAGATGGGCATTCATACAAATATTTTACCTAAATAAATAATTAAAAATCTCAGAACAAACTGGAAATTGTCAAGAAAAGAAGGGAAGCCAAAGTCAAGAAAGGCAGAAATTCCAGAAAGGAACTTAACAGAGTTTCAGAGTGCTTTCAGAGTGTTTCAGAGTGCTTTCAGAGTTTCAGAGTGCGTCATTGTAGTTCTGTTAAAGTTGTAGCAACGTTTCAGCAGAATCTCATCTGCCATCATCAGGCTTCTGTATGGAAGTGTGTCTCACAGTTCATATATATATGAAGTAGAAGGTGGTTCCAGCCTCACTTCAGTATACTAAAGGACGCCATAGATAGTAACCAATTTAAAGGAGATCAAAGGAGTTGTTTGCAGTATACTGAAACACAGTACAGTAGAGATATTAACATGCAAAATACCTTAGAACTGTGGTGGCAAACCATAGGTGGCATGCAAAGCCATTTGTGCTGGCATGTGAGCTGAAGGCAAACTTACCTCACTGCACATGCATGCATCTCACAGCTGATTTTCAGCCGGTTTGAGGCCTTTTTCAGCCTCCCAGAGGCTTGAGGGCAGATTCTGCAGCCTTTGCAGGCTGAAAAATAGGCTTGTTTCATCACTTCCTGTAATATCGGAGGCACAGTGCAGGTAAGTGGGTGGTGGTGGTGAATTGTGTGTGTATGTGCAGGTGGCATGAGTGTGTGTCACACATTGCCTTCTGGGTACTGGCATACCAGTGCGCACGTACATGAGCGAGCACACAATTTTTGGCACTGGAGCCCAAAAAAGGTTAGCTACCACTGCCTTAGAAGATTTAAAATAATGCACTAGAAGAAAATCTGTTACATCAGTCATTACCAAGTTGAAAGGCAATACTCACTAAGCAATATTGAAGAATCAATAAAGGTTCTAACCAAACTGAGGCAGCATATCTGGAAAACAATACAGGAATCAATCTACATTCTAATATCCCAAAAAGGGGGAACTAAAAGAGTGTAAAAACCATCATGAAATATCCTTAATTTTACATGTTATCAAAGTAAAACTTAAGATCATCCAATACAGATTTAGAGTCATGGAAAAAGAAATGCCAGATGTTCCAGATGGCCTTAGAAAAGGCCAAGGAGCATTATGGTGATGCAATCTGGATTCTTGATGAAGCCAAAGAATACCCCCCCCCAAAAAAAAATCACCATGTGCTTCGTTGTTTATAGAAAGGTCTTTGATTACATCAGTTATATCACGTTGTGGAATATGCTCAGAAAAATGGAAATCACAGAACTGGTACGAAAGCCATGATGAAAGAGACTGACTCTAAATTGGCAAAGAAATGAGACTAGACTGTATATTCTTCCCTTGCTTATTCAATCTATATGCTTAAGGATGGCTGGACTGGAAGAAGATGAGCAAGGTTTTAGAACTGAAAAAAAGAAACCATTAATAACCTGCACTGTGCTGATGATATTATTCTGATAGCTGAAAATTCAAGTAAATGCAAGCTCTAGTAATAAAAAGTCCAGGAGCAAAGGGGGGGGGGACTAAAGTTAAAATATAAAGATGAAACTGATGACAACAGATAGAACAAGCCATCTTAGAACTGAAAATAAAGATATCAAAGTGGTGAACACCTTCTAGATTTAAGGAACAACCATAGACAGACTAGCACTTGATAGGGCAGCCATAAAAACATACTTAAATGCTGTGATATCTCTATCCACAAAGATCAAAATAGTGCAGGTTATTCTTTGTGACACTCCATGGAGGTGAAAGTTGGACTTGGAAGAAGCAGGAAGATTATTGATGTTTTTGAACTTTGGTATTGGAGAAGACATCTGAGCATACTGTGGACTGCCAAGAAAACAGATGGATCATCAAACAAATCAATCCAGTGTTATCCCTCCAGGCGCAAATGACAGGCTCAAATTATTCTATTTCAGACATATCATCCAAAGACCTAAATCTCTGGAGAAAGCTCTAATGCTGGAAAAGGTGGAAGAAAAGAGAAGATGATGACCAGCAACAAGATAGATGGACTCAGTTAACATGTAGATATATGCACCATTGGAATATCTGAAAGACAAGGTTAAGGACAGATCATTATCGAAAAAAAAATATGAGGTTGCTAGGAGTTGACAACAAATTAATGGCACATAATCAGTCAGTAAGTCAATCAATCAATCTCAGAACTACAATCAGTCCTGATTTGGGCCAGACCTGCCTGTAGAAATCTCAATTTTTTTGTTTTCTCATCAAACTGAATTTCTTACCACATCAATTCTAGACTTGTCTCAGTGCTACTCAGAAATTTCTGAAGAGTTCTGGAAAAATATATTTGTCCATTTGTCATCCCTCAAGTGAAGCTCATGTAAATCATGCAACAAAAAAAATAAACAAACAAGAAGCCCTCTTCACTGTCACTCATGCTTTAGTCATTTCCTGTTGGATTACTGCAACTTACTCTACATAAATCTGCCCTTGAAGGCCACCAGGAAACTTCAACTGATTAAGCAATGATGGGAGTACAAAGGTCTTCCATGCAACACCCCCAATTTAGAAAAGCCATTACTTAATGTGATGCGTGACTTCTATGATGAGAACTACTTCACAATATATGCATGACTCAGGCCAAAACTGGTAGAAGAATTTCAAAAACCCTAAATGCCTGTTTGTTTTATTTTGAGGCCTGCAACCACCATTACCAATGTGTTTTGATTGAAGACTGCTTAGTCACATTGTTCTATATCCCTTTCTAGTGGTGATAGTTGTTTCTTATTTTTAAAGAATCTCTAAAAACAGTACATTTGAAATATAATCAAGGTCATCTACTAATGGCTGAGGATGACTCCAGGGAATAACATTTTACACTCCTCTCTTTATGTTTCTCAATAATTGGGGAGCAAGCAGAATAGAGATACCCTATTGACCAGAAACCAGAAGAGCACATAAATGATCAAAGGAATGAAACAGCTGGCAGCCTGCCAATACAGGGAATGGGGAGGATGAAGCACAAACATCCTTTATAGGGGCCAATTAATTTGGAATAATTGACAATTATTTTGTGTGCGACAGTGCTCTGCTTGGTTTTTACTGAATAATGCTGGGCTCCCCCAATGTTCAGATAGTAGACTAATGGGGAGCCTGGAGCTGATTAGGCAACTACCTTCTAGTATTTGTTGCCCATTTGATGAAATAGATCACCCCAGAGGATCATGTTAGTGGATATTCTTTGGCTGCACTCAGGTAGAGGCTAACAAGGAGGAATTAGAAGTTTGGGGTTTGTGAAGATGATTGTGGGGAGCTGCTAAACTGAAAAGGAAATAGAGGCATTTCTATATATTTCTGATCATTTGTTGAATTGTGATTATAACCATTTATTTTTGTCTACCAGAATACTGCAAGTTGAAGCTCCAAGTGTGTGAATCAGGGTGTTCCACTGAAATCTGTAAGATCCTGAAACATTCTAAGGCATCCTTTCTGTATGTTTATATCATCTGGAAAACTACACAAGGGTAGCTAAACAATCAGGACATATGGGTCATTTCTTGACGGGCAAGGGTCTGCCATAAAGATGCCTTTATGGGAGCCTGGAAGAACTGCCCACCCTGTGAGAGAATAGATAGGGTTAGCTGAAGATCCTACAACCAAGAGAAACTTGCAGTGACTTCATGCTTGAGTCTTCTCAATGATGATGCTCCATCTCTGCAGGTTATCCCCAGAAACTGGGAGCTCCCCTGACCTATTACGTTGTCAAAGAGTTGTGAGAACATGGCTTTTCAGAAAGGCATCTGGGAGTAGATGAACTTCATTCTAACTTCAAATAGTATTGAAGTCGTGGTTTTATTTTAATTTAAGTTGGACTTGTACACTGTTAGAGGTCTTTGGAAATGGAGCAGTATAGAATATGAAGTAAATGTAGAAGTGCATCTTATTCCTAGATAAGGCAATGCTAGCCATAAATGCTCCGAATTTTGGCATATCGGTAGAGCTTGTACCCATTTTGGGGAGGGGCTTCTTTGCTGGATCTGATTACTTTTGTTCCAGGGATGTGTTGCAGTCTCCTAGAATCTTAACAGTTCTGCTAATGTAAAATTATTGACACTTGGCTTATAAACACGTATCTATTTCTCTTAGTATTATGGCATTTATTTGCCAGCTCAGTCTTGATGGACTCTAGGTGATGTACAAATATTTTCAAAATGCTCTTGAGCAAACTGGTAAAATTGCTACAGGTACTTGTTTTTAGTTGCAATGACAACAAAAAGAAGACAAAATTTATCTGATCTGATATCAGATGCAAATAATATAAACCATGTGATTTGTGTCATAAAGTTATGACCCACATTTCATTTCTTTGATTGGATACACAAACCTCCTACCTTGGAGGTACCATGGGGAGCTGTTCGTTTACACATTGCTAGTTGTTTGAAAAAAAACAGAAAGCAAAAAAATAAGGATGAGTGGACCATTTTCTCAGTGAAAAGGAAAAAGAATGGTGTCTCTCAAAAGAAAATTATCTTGCCTTGGGGTAAGCAGTGAGGTAGTAATTTTTGCAGAAGGTACCACTATTTACAGTGGTAAAAACCAAAAATGCCTTTGAAGAGTTCCAGAATAATCTCTTTAAACTGGGTGAGTAGTCAACCAGATGGCAGATACAATTCAACTTTAGTAAGAATAAAGTGATGCACATTTGGGAGGAAAAAAACCTAACTTTGCATACAGATTGAGCTACCTTTAACCATGAAAGAAGATCTTGGGATTATAGTGGAAGGATAGGTTAATGAGGATGTCAACACAGCATGCAGTGTCCATGAAAAAGGAAACTTCCATGCCAGGGATCATTAAAAAGTAACTGTAATGTAAATGCCAATATTATTAGTATGCTTTTATATACAATTTTGTATTTTGTCTGACTTTGGAACACTGTGCATTGTTCTGGTTGTCACATTTGAAAAACTACATAATACAGCTGGGAAAAGTTTAGCAGAGGATAATCAAAATGGTCAGGGGTTCAAGCATCTTTCTGATGAGAAAGGAAAAATAAGAAATGAAAAATAAGAGACTGAAGAGGGAAATGAAAAGTTACATCAAATCATGACTTTTCTATTGTTCTCAAAATAACAGGATCAGGGACCAAGGAGTAGAATTGATTGGGAGAGGTGCTAAAACAGCCAAAAGGTAGCACTTCTTCATTCTTTTTGTGTCTCTTCCTTTGTCACATACATTTCTTACATATACTTGTATTATATTTATACCACACTTCCATTAAATATCAATTTCCTGCTCTGTTAAATTAACATAAATTTCTCTGACATACTCACTTCTCACTTCCATATGATACAATGCCTTTATAGGTAGGATGCTCTCATATCCTTCCTTCCTTCCTTCCTTCCTTCCTTCCTTCCTTCCTTCCTTCTTTCCCACATCTTAGAATTTATCCTACCATTTTTCCATCTCAAGTACACATGAATTCCTCTACTCACGCTAATTTTTCAACCTAGCTAAATAACCTGTAATTTAAAGATCTTTTAAATCAAGCATTGCTCCAACATGCCTCTGAATGTAAACTGTATGGCTATGAACCCTTGTCAATGACCTCAAAAGAATGGGAAGTGATTCCATTTTGATTTTCTCCTCGTCACTGTGCAGAGATGAATGAGTTGTAGACTAGGTAGTTGCAAATGAGATAAGTAAAATTGGAGACAAATTTGGAACATAAGAACTCACCACCCCCAGCCCTATGGACGAACATCTAATGGGGAGAATGGTACGTATTGGAGAGTTTAGAGCTGTGAATTGTGACCTTCCATTCTACCTGGATAAATCTTTGGTCCTGAAAGGTTAAATTAATCAAATTAAATGAATGTTAATTTAACATGGTTTCTTCTTTCCAATAAATGGATCCATACTAGAACTTAAAATGGGCCAGAAAGGAAGGTTTTTCAATCTGTGTTTTCCACATCAAAGCTGGCAGGAGAATATTTTTCTTTCTTAATTGGAAGAAATCAGTGGTAGTATTCTACCAGTTTGGCCCGGTTCCACCAAACTGGTAGCAGCGATAAGCAGCATAGACTGAAGTGGTTTGTTCTCTCTGCCACTCTGCTGTTGGGCCTGCCCAGGCTCCCATACTTACCTTTATCCTCTGAATTTTAAGCACAGCTGCTTTGCACGGCACAGCAGAGTGCCACGCAGCAGCTGCTGAAGCGACCGGGAGAGTGCAGGCTTGTAAGAGGTGATTGGAAAGCCTCTGCGTGCTGCGCAAATGCCTCTGTGCCTGTGCAAAGTGTGTGTTTGGTGCACACAAAGTGTGTGCAAACGTGCAAAGTGTGCCCACCCAGCCACGACCACCAAACTAGTGGTAAAGATATTTGAATCTCACCACTGGAAGAAATGAAAAATTATCCAAACTGTAAGGCCAAAGGAGAAAACAATAGGACGAGTCACTCAGATTTCAGAATGAAATATTTGAGAAAAAAGCAAAAGCTGAAATAAAAGGCAAAAAGAATAGCTGCCTAGAGCTACACTAAAACAAGACAACCCCATTGATTGGCCTCTTTGATCCTCATGCTTGATAATGAGATGGCTAGTCTGCCAATTATTCTCCCACTTTTGCCAATTGCTCAAACTAATGGGGTGATTTACATGGCTATGGGCTTTTGAATGCAGGGAGCCATCTAAAGACCTTTCTAATGAAATAAGCATGTTGATCTTTCAACATCTGTCCTCCCACCCACCACACCTGTCATGACAAGGCAAAAGAAATTCTTTACATTTTGTTCTCAGCAGAGGAAGAAGGCAACTTCTGTTCAGGAGGGATGGAGCAGACAGGGGGATGTGAGGGGAGTAAAATTACAAACATGAAAGAAGGATTAACCATTTATCCCCTGGCATGTGCCTCAGGGACTGACTTCAAGAGGATGGCCTGGTTGGGTGCCTTGCCTACTCATCTTCTGCCAATGTGTAAAAGTTAGCACCACTTGGTCACTTGCATAACAAGCTAACATGCTGAGACACAGCTAGCTGTAACTAATCATGAATTCTGCTCACCTGTTTATGTTGTCATTCAATGGAGGACACTGAGCTGCGTCCAAACCCAGCACTGGTGATAGCAGTTTGGTGTTGTGGCTAAGGTGCTGGCTTAGAAACTGGGAGACTGTGAATTCTAGTCATGCCTCAGGAATGAAAGCTGATTGGGTGTCTTTGATCCAGTCACTCTTTCTCAGCCTGATGCATTTCAAGGGGTTGTTGTGGGGAGGAAAAAAAAGAGGAGGAAGGAGATACATAGGAAAAAAAAAAGAGGAGGAAGGAGATAGCAGATATGTTCATCACCTTGAATTACTTATAAAGCAACAAATACAGGATAAAAATCTAATAAATTAAATAAAGGTTTTGTAGGCCAGACTCCACAGTCTGCCCTTCAATCCTCAGCTTTAATGACGAGCAGCTGTAGCATCAGAAAATTCATCTGGGATAGGGGCACACTGTTGTCCTCAGATTGCAAATAATTGGGCTAACTTTGCTACCTATCTTTGAAGTAGCCTTCTGGTGTCTTGGTCACCAGGTAGCATGGTCTAAGGACCCTGGAAGAAATCATGGGGATCTTTTAAGAGAGCATCATTTGTCCATCTAATCCAGTCTTGTTCATAGGGCAGACTGTCAGCCATAGAAAGTCCCTCCAATCTGCTGGTGGACAGTCTTTGAAAGTAGAGCAGACAAGACCTGCTGTTTGACCAACAGGTGCTCTATCACAAACCTACATGCATTTTGTGAGTGTATAAAAGCAAGTATGTTTTTTCTAGAATGTTTTTGACTTCTTCTCTTATGGTTTGCAAAGTTGGCAATTTTAAGAATTAAGTGGCCAAGTAGATTCATTGTAAATCTATGATATTGTCCCTGGGAGGGCAGAATAATGTATTTATTTATTAAATACATTTGTGTCAGAATATTCATAACTGGCAGAGACATAGGTAACACAGTCAGCCAAAGGGAGCTGAACTGGGGGCTGAGATTGGAAACTGTTTGGGTGTGGTTTATCTCTGTGCTCTCAGCTCTAAACTGAAACCTCTCTGCTCTGAGCTCTGAAGCTGCTGCTTGTGTTTTGCTTGTCTTGCATTGGAAGAATCTACAATTGGTATTGTACATTTTACTCATATTATTATGTATAAAAGAAGTTAATGAATCCTGCTGAATCAGTCATCTGTGTGTGCTTTCTGGATTTGAATTTCTGCTGCAAAATCTAACAATATGCCCCTCTCTTGCTCTGAAAAATGACTCTCCTGTGCATTTCCTACACGTGTAGGAAAAAGTTTGGGATATGTTTGGGATGAATATATACATGAACTGAAGCTTTTCTTAAGTTTAGCATCAACTGAATCTATAAAAATGGCACTTTCTACATTCTGTGTTAAGAGAATGCTGTTAGGTGAATATGCCCACTTACGTGAAGGGCAGACAAACTCTAAAATTAGAGCACAGCTTTGGGGAATCCCCAAATACACTTTCCAGGATTGCACTGTGGCTTCCATGAGGAAGCAGCCTCCAAAGTGTCATCTTGAAGGGTTAGCCAGAATGTTTCCAGGTTTCCGTAGCATGTTGGGCATGGGGCTATCCACTGCTGTTCCTCCTCCCCCTCCTCATTGCAGCTAGACACTTGTCAGAAAGAGAGCTGGCAGAGCCAGTAGAGCCAATCGCTGAAAGAGGCAGTGGGCTGCCCTTCATCGGATGCATTCAAGCAGAGATTGAATGGCCATCTGTTGGGGATGCTTTCACTTGAATTCCTGCTCTGGGCAGAGGACCGGGTTCAGTGGACTAAATAGCCTCTTCCAATTCAGTGATTCTCTGAATCTAAGGGGAGGTGATGACAGATGCTTTTCCTCCTCAGTTCTGCTTTGTTTAGAAAAGGGGAGGGAGCCAGATCACCCAGAAACAATAAGGTGCCTTCTGCTGGAGTGGGAGGAACAGAAATAGTTCACTACCAGTGAGCTATAAGGTTCCAGCTAAAGAAAACAGGGCATTGCCAGATGCTGCAAATCTCTTTCATGGCACATGCGAAAGCATTGCACAGGACAATGCAGAACAGATCATAATGCAAGTGTTCCACCTCCATTTGAAGTCAATGAAAAGTAGTTCAGAGCAAAATAATAGTAAAACAGCAAATATAAGTATTTGAATACCAAAAACAGTAGAGCTAGTAGCCAAAAAGAAATCACATTTAATTTGTTTAAGGCAACAAAATACTTCTTCATATTGTATTTATGATCCATTGATCTATTGTTTTAATATAATCTGTTCTAAAAACAATTGCTACAAACCTGACTTGATGCCCTGTGTACTGCATGAGTCAAAAAAGGCTGTGAAAATATCTACAGACCCCTCACATCCTGGATATAAATTGTTTCAACTTCTACTTTCAAAACAATGCTATAGAGCACTGCACACGAGAACTAGACACAAGGATAGTTTTTACCAAATGCCATCACTCTGCTAAACAACTAATCCCCACAACACTGTCAAACTATTTACTAAGACTATATTACTATTCTTCTTCTCATCTTTCCTATTACCTATCTACTCCCACTCATGGCTATAACCTTATTGCTTGTATCTCTACAATTTATATTGTTTTATTTCCTAGTATGATTTGATTGCTTATTTAGTAACATGTGACTATCCTTGTGTGTCCAGTCACACTTGGCCAATAAATAATTCTATTCCATTCCATTCCATTCCATTCTATTTCCTATTTTATTCCATTCTATTCCATTCAATTCCATTCCATTCCAAACCTAATCTTTTTTTAAAAAAGGAGATGATATTGAGAATAATTTGGCCAACTCACCTTATCTGTACCTCTTTATCCTTCTTCTCTTCGTTTCTTCCCTCTCAAACCTGTACTGTCTTTTTCACAGATGAAGGGTTATTAACAGATATGAATGTGTGGTAAATATATAGGAATAGTTACAAAAATCAGAATAATTGTTTAGGTGCTTAAGTTGTGTTTGGCCATAATGCAGCTTGCAACTTCCTGGTTTAATGTGGTGTGTGATTCCAAACAAGGAAGTCTGTAAAACTTGCTGGGAGAGGGGTGAGTAAGAAGGCCAAGAATCTCTTTATGGTGCAATGATATGATGGTTAGCCTAGACCTAGAAATATGCATAGAGGGAGATAATGGTGACTTCCACTGTGCCTCATCCTCCTATAATAAGTAATAAGGCCCGGTCCCACTGGCCGACGGATGTAAAACGTATGCATAAAGGACACAGCGGATGAGCAAAATTTTGGGGGTGGCTCCATCCAGTGTCAATCCTGCCTCAAAAGTGGTGAAATTTGCATAAACAGAACGGTTAAAGAATGGAAAAGAACGGATGTGGGTAGTATGTTGTGGGGATGTTAAATGGATGTTCATAGGAAGCCTAGCGGATGAAAGCGGATGGAAGCGGATGACACTCCGAAGGGGTTCCGGGGAGAATTTTGAAGCGGACGCATAGTGGATGAAGCAGATGCATCACCTATGCCTAAAAGAAAGAAAGGGATGCTGCGCGGATGTATATCGGATGCAAACCGTTCACTGCACAATCCTTTCTATTTCCATGCTACTAACGATGTAAAGACGTTCCATGTACCTTTTCTTTCCTCCCTCTTTCTGTTTTCAGCTGCAGCGGATGTGAGTTGCGAGGATGCCCAAAGGATGCAGAAGCATACAGCGGACGTTTAATGGATGATAAACGGACATAGATGTTTTGTTGCTTGCCTATCGCTCGGTGGAGTTTACCATGCCGTAACCGGCGAAAAGTGCATCCGATTCACAAAGTTTTGTGCAGCTCAAAACTTCTTGCGCGGATGAAATCGCAGTGGACAGATGCTCGATGGATAGAGCGTATGAAACACATATGCAGTGAGTAACACAATGGATGCATAGCATTTTCCAATGGATGGCAAACTTTTTTTAACATTTTACATCCTCTTTGCATCTGTAAATGCAGTGGGACCGGGCCTTAACAGCTTAGGCCAAAGATACATTTAATGCCTGATTTGTCTAGACAGATCTGAATAATTCAGATTGATGCACATTTAGCGTCAGCTCTCAGATCTGTTCTGCAACACATTGCAAACAGATGGCCATTTGACAGCCTGCTTTTTGCAAGGTACTTGCAGACAAGTTTTCCAATAGCCCCTTGTTTCCTGCATGTTATGTCCTGTTATTCTGCATCTAAGGAGGAAGGCTTTCTCTTTCTGCAGAAACCTTCTGCTAGGATTAGGTGAATCAGACTGCTTTGAGAAGATTGTTGTATGTTATTCATACCTTCCCAATTAAGAGGCTATTTGGATTTTTACAGGGACCTGTTATAGTTTTATTTTGCCAACAGAGAAACCCCCGTATAATCTCAAGGCTGCAGATCCATAGCACCATTCATGTCGTGTCTGAACTCCTTAAAAATGTAAAAAAAGGAGAATAACAGTGTTGAAAGTGGCTTGGAGATCTTCTAGTCCAACCCCCTGCTCAAACAGGAGACCCTATAACATTTCAAGACAAATGGTTGTCCAATCTCTTTCTCAGAAGATTCCAATGACAAGAGCATCCAAAACTTCTGGAGGCAAGCTGTTTCACTGATTGCTCTGTTAGGAAATTTCTCCTTATTTTTAAGATCTCTTAATTAGTTTCCCTTCATTGCTTCTTTTCCTGTTTTCAGGTACTTTGGAAAATAGGTTGATCCAGGGGTAGGATTCAAGCACTGTTACTACTGGTTCGATGATTATGTTTTGTGCATGCATGCGATGCTGCGTGTGTGTGTGTAATAAACCTTAAGCTGTGCTGCCCGGACAGCTGATAAGTGCTTTCTTACTGCGTTTTCAACCGCAGCTGTGCCGTACAATGCAGCTGATGTTGAAAAATCAGGAAATAAAGGACAGGTAAGAGCCCAGGCAGGCAGGTGGGCCAAACAGCAGCAGACCCAGAACCGGTTCAGTGTCTGCTGCTCTTAAGAGCTACTGGTTCTCTAGAGCCAGGCAGAACCAGTAGCATCCCACCCCTGGGTTGCTCCCTCTTAGATATTGGAAGACTGCTGTACACTTAAATTCTTATAGATTAAACCAGGATTAAAGTGAGTTTTTAAAAATTCCACTGCTGATCATTGGGGTCAGATAGTCACTTCCATGCAACATTCCCATAATCTGTGCAAGAAATAATGGTGCCTAAAGTGAAACATGCATCTTTCATGAGTGTTTCATGGAGTGAAATTGTGGAAGAGCAAGAAAAACCTGGGGACATTGGCAGTAGCAGCTGTTGACAGGAAGGAGAGACCCAGATAAGATCAAGAGTAGGAAGCTGGTGGGTTATGCCAATTGGGATATCAGGATTAGTGGCACCCAGTGGACTCCACTGCATTGTGCCATTGCAAAAATAAAAAATAAACATTTGGGAGCTGGCAAAGGAAAGGTACTATATTCCACAGAGCAAGTAGTGTATTCCTTCTAATTCAGACCAGTGGAAGCCATAGATGCATATATGATTATCAACTCTTCTAGGAAAGGAAGCAAAACAAGGGTTCTAGGTCCAGCATGGATGTTCAACTTTTCTCAAATAATACACAATTTGCTTGCTTCAGAGTCGAGGGCCTATAACAGAGAACAAAAAATACTGGAACAAGTAGAAAAGATTATACTGAGGCTCAAATAAAGGAATGATACAAAATGTTTTAGTCAAGCTGCAGGGACCTGCAAATTAGCGCATATGGAATCCCTTGCCTCGTGTCACTTCTATATTTCCGAGTTTCTCTCAAACCAAAACCCAATATTCACAAAGTCAGACAAGACACGTTCTATAGCAAAAATGTTTAATCTCTTCTTAATGTGCGTGTTTATTTACAAGTACTAAATCTGAAGAACATTAAAATAGGAAATAGCAGGATATTTACACAACCAAAGGGTGCCGACCTGCCATACTGGCACAGTTGCTTCAAGTCTGAAACAATCACATAAAGTTATGTTTTTTTTTAAATTTTACTATTAAAATTCTGTTTTTTTATGGTTTCCTCTCTGCCTTCCCTCCCATACCACCCCCTTCCCCGTTTCTTAAAGGACAGTTAACTGCAGCCTTGACATTTCTCAGAAATAAGTGTGAGTGGCAGTGCCCTACAGTGCTGGAATATATATTCAGCCCAAAGAAGTACCAAAAGTGCTGAAAAGAGGAACATTGCAAAGGAAAAAGGGATTAGTTCACTCTCTTGTCCAGTGTACCCACTCCCCTATTCCACATTTGGGAACTATCCCTAAACCTTCCAGTTCCAAGGAGATGGAAGTACTTACTCCCTGTATAATCTTTCTTAGAGCACATGTGCAAAAAGAACCTGGGGTAAATTATAAAGCCTGCTGCATGGAGCTAGTGTTTGTCCTTCAGGCTGTCTGCCTGGAAGATGAAAGCAGAAACAGTACCTTCTACTCAAGCAAAACAGTCCAGAGTGTGGAGATCACATGGATGGGATTTGATGCATGTTATTAGACTTCTGTAATTTTGCACATTTTGGGAAGAAATTCAAGACAACTGATTTGTCATTCTCACTTGCTGAAGGATTTCTTATGTTAGAACACAAAGAACTTTGAAGAAAAGCCAATGGTTTAAGGGGAAAAAAAGCTGTCTCAAATTTGCTCTCTCAAGTCATTCTCTCAGAACTGTGCAGTTTCAGATCAGATAATTTATTAATTACAGTGCCTTCATCATTTTTCTACCAAGTTGCTCCTTCAACTCATTCCCATTGTGCCCTAAAACTGCATTTATATTTAAGAATGCAAGGGATGGGAGACTAAAGGAGGGAAATGAAATATGGGTAAGCTTATGAACACTGAATGTAAAAGCTCAACTAGTCCCTGAAGAACAAAAAGTATTTCAAATGCATCTTTTCCTACAAGGGTATTCAAATAATGGAAATGTTATCAAGTCATGGATGCTGGAGTAGACACTAGATTTATTGGTAAGGAATTGCAAATTATGTTGGTGGGAATCAATTGGCATAATGCTTAAGTGCAATTTTAAGTAGTGACATGATAAATACCCTTTTTTGTTTCTGATATTTGATGCTTTTAGAAATCCTTGAGTTAACTTTACTTAGAAAAATGTGTTGGATAATCTCTATTTATTCAGTATCAGGATTGCTATTTTAATATTCCACTGTTTTGCTTTTGAAGGATTTTTGTAAAGACATGTTCATCCAAAATTTTTCTGCTAATGTATACAATTTTGTTATGTCATTTGAGCATCAATCAAAAAGCATATCAAAATATCTTGCCTATTGTAATGACATGAATAACTACAGTTAAAATAACTGCTTAACTACAGAAACTTCTGGGGATTCAATATTGTAGTCAAAGCTTCTGACATTATCTTGGCAGAATATTTGTATAACTGGGTGCATCAAGGGTCAACATAATCTGATGAAAAATCTAATAAAATATTTATACTTGTGGAAAGTAAATTCATTCTGCCGCTCCTTACTGTAAATCCCCATTCTTAATAGGAAAGAAACTATAAACAGATATATGAGAAGAGCAGACCCTCATGAGAAATAAGTGGAAATAAGAAAGGACAGCTTACACAACATCAACAGAAGTGAAAAGCTAAGAGAATCGTTGCTTAGGAACACAAGAATGGCCCTACAAGAGTAAGATGAAAAGTCCACGTAATCTATGAGGAGCTAGCCAGATATTTCAAAGAACTGGAGAAGCAGGCTATGGATTCTCAATCCATTTAGGAATTTTGGTATCAGAAGTATGTTGACTTTCAATGTACAGTAGTTAAATAAAACAGGGTAGATGAACATCAAAGAAGAAAAATGATTAAATGCCTACAAAGATGCCTAACTTTTAAATGACTCTTTCACTGGGAAAACCACTTTGTAAGATAATTTCATAAAATATGAATTTGCTACATAAGCTAACTTTGGAGGATATTGCCAACAATAGGCCTCATTTACCCACCAGAAAAAAATGAATGATGCTATCAAAAGGCTATACCAAAAAAAAAAAGAAAATTGGTTTAATGTTTCAAAATATTTATTTTCCATGTACACTAAAAAGGGACATAAGTATGTTGATCTAGTAAGTTTTGCTCAAATGGGTGTTATGACTCCACTGTTTAAAAATTTTCAGCAATATAGTAGTATCAACCTTCCCCAAGTATTCAATGAACTCATAGGATTAATACTGAACCATTGTCAGATGATTTGATTATTTAAATAACTTTGCATCCAAAGTATCAACTGCTTCGTGAGTTACATCACCAAGACTCCCATTAGTGTAGTACAAAGAAATGAACAACTCCATTGGCAGGCAAGGATGATCAACTCTGTAAGTTGCATGGTGACATCAAGTGAACAGCCAGTCCCCAGAACTATTTGCAGTGCGGAACTGTTACTAGGTAGGGTTTTGTACAAACTTTCAAATCCTGATAGTGCAGGGTTTGAAACTACAATAAAATAGGATTAAAGGGATGCTTCGTTTATTCATGAGAGCAATCCCTTTTGAATCTGACTGTGAGCCGTTTGGAAATACAGGAAGAATGTGTGGTTCCACAAATAATTGTTTATTTTCTGTGAAATCACAAGCATCATGGTGAAAAAGATGAGCATCTGGGTTCAGTTGCCTACATTTTTCTCCTGTTTTTGGGACAGTCACTGAGATCCTCTTTTGTTTCAGGCACTGTCTGGAAAGTGGCTGGCTCTGTAAATAGCAGACAAACCGATAGATATAACCAGACAATTATACTTCCCCCTGCAAAATACAGAGAGGCATCCCTCAATACAAAGCAGTCATGCCCATCTGAATATTTCTATAATAGATCTATCTCACTTTCTATCTCTTGAGTGAAGACTTTGCATGTGAAAAAGCATTCACTGGGCTATCATTGTGCCTGGAAATAAGCAGTACATTCAGGATCTATTTGCTCCATTAATAAGATTACCTACCTTTAATTGGCCATACACTGATTAATGTATTGCTTTCCAGCTATTTTAACTGAAGTTGTTTGTCCACCTGCCAAAGAACCTAGAAGATACAGAAGAATGTCGACTTTTCCACACACTTCATCATTATTAATTTTTTTTAATTTCATTTTATTTGTTTATATTTGCCAAGGGCTCCTTTCCCCAGGGGTCGAATCATTACCACAGAATGATGATAATGGTTTAGTTGAATCAAGGCCAATAACAGGAAAAAACAAGCTGTTTCTTAAGCAAAAAAATTTCAAAGATAATAAATCCCCAAATCTTTTTACTTAATTTTGCATTCTGCAGGACCTTCATGTAAGTCCAACACTAATGTACTTCACAATCACCCTAATATCAATAAGGAAACTCCAGAATGGCTTTATCAAAAATAAGATATGTGGCACCAACTGATCTTGGTGATCAGTTTAGTCAAAATGGAGATGGTGTATACATGGTCTCCCTTGACTTCAGGAAAGCATTCAGCAGAGAATCTCGTGAATTTTTAGTGGATTAGTCTATTCTATCAGCCGGAGAGGGACTTACTTGAAAGACTGTACCCAAGCAATCTAATTGGCTAATTGTTTAGCTGGAAATAAGTATTGAGTGGTGTAACAAATGCTGCATTTCAAGATCTGTGCTGTTCAACCTATTTGTACATGATTTGGACAAGGTGTAGCAAAGTTTTATCAGGTTTCAGATGACATAAACATGAAGGGGCAGCAAATACTTCACCTTCAGGAGGATTTTCAGAAGATGAAATGAGTAGAAACTAACACTGTGAATGTCAACATGGACAAATGCAAAGTTTGGGTAAGACAAATCAAAGGTATGAATATAAGAACTGGAAAGAAGACCATACTGGGCCGTAATATATGCAAAATGGATCTGGAGGGATCTTGCTAGCATGGCCAACAATGTGATACAGCTGCAAAATGAAAAAGAAAAAAAAAGAAAAAAAAGCAAATGCAATCTTAGATTGAAGTATCAAAAGTAACATGACAACATCAATAGAATTGCTCCCATCTATTCAGTATTGGTCACACTGCATTTATAATACTGTGTCCCATTCTGAGCACTCCATATTAAGGAGAATATTGACAACCTAAAGCACATCCAGAGGAGACAAACTAAGGTCTGGAAGGAAAAACACACAAGGAATTAGTTGAAAGTGCATGTTTAGCCTGGAGAAGAGGAGCAACAGATGACTGCCATACTGAACAGCTGTCACACAGAAGATAGGGAAGGATTGTTGTTCCAGGATGCAAAATGAAAAATGGGGGATTTATATGATAAGTAGATTTGAATAAATATCCTAATCTTAAAAGCTGTTCAATAATGGAACAGACTGCCCCTCTTTGCTAGTGCTTAAACAGAAGTTGGATGGCCATAAAGTAGCAGACTGCTGCGTTGGGCAGTTGGATGAAATGATCTCCAAGTTCCTTTTCAAGCATAAGCACTAGGATTCTAAGCAGCTCCTGAAAAAGATATGTATTTTTTTTTAAAAGAAATGGCTTCTTTGTATTAATCAAAACAGATGAAGATTCAGATCACTTGAAACAGTAAAGCCAAATTTACTTCTTTGTGATCCATGATACAATTTGTAAAGTGAAAAGATAAGCCATATTAAGGAATATAAATCATAGAGTGTTTATAGTCCCAAGCAGATTTCAAAGTCTGGAGAGGTGAACCTCTAAACCATTAGGGTATCCTTCATGTGCAGCAACATTTAGCTGTCCTTTAAGACTTATTTGAGTACCATTTTCCAGAAATAATCAATTTACATTAATTCTTTTTTGTTTCTTGTACAAGAAGTGACAAATGAAGCCCAAAATTTCAAAAAAATAAAAGTCTAACCAAACCTCTAATATTCAACACTTGCATTTTTTTTCTTTTGAAAAAAGATTAACTCAGACTAAATTCTATCACAGTCATGCAACAGCCCACAGGTCTTTATGGATCCAGAATTATCTCAGGACTCCACAGATTTTTTTTTAGTTTGTTTTATTTTATTGTCTCCTCCTCCTCCTCTTTAGTTAAAGAAATAATTAAAAATAAAAATTACAAAGTAATTTGAGATGTATATTCAAAGGATTGTTCTATTGGTGAGAAATGTTAATGTGTTTTTTTCCCATTTGGTATTTTCCATTGTTTAGTGTAAAAAGCCACATTTGATATTGTTTAAACTCCTCCAACTTAATTGTACAGCTGCCCCACTGAGGCGTAAAAATTAGATTGTAACATTTTGTGTGTATTTACACACATACACACTCATACACATACACACACAGAGAGATATATCACACCTCTCTCTTCCACTTATTTAGGTAGGATCAGGCTTGGTATGTTTTACAATACCTTCTCTTTCAACGCTAGGTCTGAGAGAACAGATTAATTTATTGGTACGTAATAGGCAGATAGGTGAAGGCTGACAATTGAATGGATTTGGTCACCTGAGTTGAATTAGGGCAGTCACTTCAACACACTGGTAAATTTAAAACAATAGTAGAAAGCTTTACATGCAGAATGGAACTGAATGTCTTCATGCAAAGAGTGGAATATTTGATGGAATGATGAAGAAATAAATGACAGAAGGGAAGGAAAAAGGAAACAGAATTCAGGAAGAATCCCAACGAAAGCACCGTCATCCCTTTGGGCTGTTAAAAGAATGGTCATACATCATTTTGGCTACCTGTATAAAGGCTTTGCTTTTAACTGAGGACACCTTCCAAATGAACTGTGCCAAGACAACACAAAGGAACACACATTCCATTCCAAAACATTACAAGATACCTTGGAGATCTCCATGGTAGCAATAAAGGAAGCCTTGCTTTTATATCATGTGGGAAATGTCTGATTCAGCCTAGAGAACAAGCAAGTAACCAAGACTCTCTGTTCAATTTTAACAGGCTTCCCATTATTTTCTAATGTTGGCATCTGCTTCCCCTGGTGATTGTTTGCTAACCAACAACCCCAGAATCAGGTAATGCTCAGAATCAGGATAGAAAAGAATTACAATTTTTGGGTTGGCAGAAAGTAGGTGTCCAATTAGGACAGGTGAGGAAGGGACAGTGACCTTTCTGGTACTTTTCTGCTAACATAGGCACTAACATTAAATGCGAGCAGACAATCCTATGCTCTTCCTATGGAGATTATTATTTATCCCCGCCTAAAGAAACAGGGCGGCAAGGCAACCAAAGCAAGTTTTAAATAAACTGAGAGTAAGAATATTGTGTTGGTCATAGATCATTTAAAGCAAGGGTCTTCAAACTTGGCAAGTTTAAGATTTGTGGACCTCAACTCCCAGAATTCCTGAGCTAATATGACTGAAGGAGGAATTCTGGGAATTGAAGTCCACAAATCTTAAACTTGCCAAGTTTGAAGACCCCTGATTTAAAGTTTCTAACAAGAAGGCAAGCATCCAAATACCTTCCAGAGAGATCATCACCAATCGCTGATACAAGCCTATAAAAAAGATCCTGAATGGTTATATTTCCATGCAATTAAAGAGCCATGTTTTCTCTTTCCTTCTCATGGGCTGATCTATCAATCCAGTTGTTGTCATGTCTGTTTCTCACAGAATATTTTGTTGTGCACAAAGAACACTTGGTTGCAGGCTCAGCTTTGTAGCTTAGCCATTATTTCTTGCTTTAAAGCATGATTGTCCAACCTTTTGGCTTGCCTGGGCCACACTGAGTGAAGTGGAATTGTCTTAGATTGCATGTTAAATATATAATACAGTTAGTTTATATGTTACCGGCAATGTGTGAAAAGCTGGCACTGTATAGAATGCCTAGGAAATGTATAGAAAGTGTGACATTTCTCTTTCCAGTATATTTATTTTCTTTTGTTATAAATAGAAAACAGGAAAACAAACAAAACATATGAGAAGAAGAATGGGTGACGTTTCCAAGCAAAATATGAAATGTCTGCATTATATATGGGGCGCCCCAGGCTAAGCTGACAGGTGGGCCCTCCTTCCCGGCGGCAGAGCTCTCACCAAGGCAGCAAGTGCCTCCCCGCCGGACCCTCCACTCATCCTGCCAGGGCCATGCCAGACCCGTGCGGGCTGAGCAGAGCTGGGAAAGCGAGCCGCGGGTGCGTGTATGCCTCCTCCTGCCCCTCGTTCCCAAATCTCGCCCGGGCGAGCAGTGCTTCGCTTGCTCTGCAAAGCTACGGCTTCCTCACCTCTCAGCAAGCAGAAGGAACAGGCTGCAGCCTCCTCCTCCTCAGCTGCAGCGCAGACCTTGTGGGGAGAGAGAGAGAGGGAGAGATCCTCTCGGGCAAGCGCCTTGCCTCGTAACGTGGCGAGGGGAGCGCCTGAAGCCAAGTGTCTCCTCAGGGCTCCGGTTGCAGGGAGGAGCCCTGATTGGCCGCACATGGCTACACCAAATGCTGCGACGTTCCTCTAACACCATGGCAGCAAGGGAGAAGGGAAAGCAACGGTGGCGGAAGGTCTCCCGGTATGAAGTGCCCCACCAATGCAGGCAGTACCATATCCAGGCATGCAAGTACTTCGTAAATGCAAGCCCTCCCTGTGCCATTCCCCCCCATTTCGCATGTTTAATATGGGCCTTAATTTGGAGGGAGGGGCTTAATTTGATTTTATGCCAATTAAAACATGTAGGGCTCCTATTGGTGGAGGTTTGTATTCTTGGAGAAACACGGTGTGTATATACATACATATATTATATAATATATATATATATCCCTCCGACCATACAAGAAGTGAACTGACACCCACTATGAAGATGTGGCATGACCACAAACGCGAAGCCAAACAACAGGAATCACAGCTCACCAGCTCAATCCCCCAGCAACTAAGAGTAACCTGAGCACAAGCAAGCCCCCACCTGAAACAGAAACATGCCCCAGCCAATCAAGCAACACAGCGCCAAGCCCCCACCCAATCAAGTCCCACTCCCACCCTAGCAGTTAAAAGGAAGAAGCAGCTGCAAGCTCGACATTACTCTGACAATAGACGAACAGAGAGAAACAAGCCTAAAGATGAGAATAGAGCACCGAAGAGAATAGAGACACAGAGCCGAAGAAACAAGCCTTAAGATGATTGAATGAGACTTCATCGAAATGTCGCCTAAGATACTTCCAATTTAGCAGAGAAAACCTGAATAACCAAAAGATATACATATATATATTACTATATATATATATATATTTTTTTAAAGCTCTCGCGAGGTACTATACATTTTGTGCTGTTTAGCTTCCTGTCGGTATTATCCCACGTCATTGTAGTTCTATTAAAGTTGTAGCAACGCTTCCGCAGATCTCATCCGCCATCATCGAGGCTTTCTCACAGCTTTTTACACCAGCTTTTTTTTTATAGTAATACAAACTCAAATACAGAAAGCCTGGATGATGCGATGAGATTCTGCGAAGCGTTGCTACACACTTTAACAGAACTACAACTGACGTGGTATAATACCCGAAGGAAGCTAAACATATATATATATTATATGTTTTTTAAGCTCTCGCGGTACTTACTTTGTGCTGTTTAGCTTCCTTCGGGTATTACCATGTCATTGTAGTGCTTTTAAAGTTGTAGCACCCACACAACGTTTCAGCAGAAGTCTTTCATCTGCCATCATCAGGCTTCTGTATGGATGTGGGTCTCACAGCCTTTGGTTTCAAATTCGAGGCTGGTCCTATCCCTGATTGGCTGGGAGCCTGGTCTGTTGTCACTGGACTTGGAGTTGATTGATTGGTGTTTCTGGTTCTTCTGTCTGTTTTGTTGGCTTGATTGGCTGGCAACACTCTGTTCCTTGTGGTTGGAGGCTTCAGTGCAGCTTGGCTTCGTGTGAAAGGACGGCTGCTATCCATTAGGAAGCCAGGTTTCACCTGGGTGCCTGGTGGGGGGTGTTCGAGTTGGAGGCATCAGAGGGAGTCTGTTTGTGCTCAAGTGTTTGCCTGGTTTGCTGGTGTGGAGATCTTTCTATTTGAGAGTGCAGGCTTCCAAATGGTGACAGTCTGGTGGAATCATCTCTCTCTATTCATGCTTCAGGTCTTTTTTCAATCTCTATGCATATCTGATGATTCTGTGGCTGGGGTTTTCTATAGTGGCTAGGGTTTAAGTGCCATTGAAGGTGATGTTGTGACCTGTTGTGTTTTCATGTGTTGGACTAGTGAGGAGGTGTGTTCCAGCTTTTTTTACTGCATTTTTGTGTTCATTACTAGCGGTACTTATTCTTCTATTGGTCTGTCCAATGTGATGTGGCCGGGCATGAAGTACAGGAAACTTCGTATATGCCTTTGGTTTTCCAGGTCAATTTTGTCTTTGGGGTTTTTAAGGATGGCTTGCTATTTTTTGTATGTTTTGAAGGCAGTCTTGATGTGATGCCTGTGTAGTATCTTACTGATTTTATCTGTAGTACCTCTTATGTAGGCAAGACAGCTGTTCCATAGGTCCACACAGAAGCCTGATGATGGCAGATGAGATCTGCTGAAACGTTGCTTACCTACAACTTTAACAGAACTACAATGACGTGGGATAATACCTGAAGGAAGCTAAACAGCACACACACACACATATATATATATATATATATGTATATTCTACAAATTTGAAATTTGGCAAGTTTTGTATATTATTATTAAAACACTCTGATGCTAAGTTCAGAATAACAAGAACTAGTTCAGAAAAACATGAAAAGAGAGACATGAAAAGTGTTAGGGTTAGCTTAGCCTTAGGTTTAGATTAACCATCACCCTAACTCTATCTCTTTATTGGAAAGACATATATGAAAATAATAGAAGAAATGAAAAAAATAAAGTTTTTTCGTACTGAAAAAACAAATAGACAAAAAGTCCAGCATTGATCTAGAATGCTAGAATGGAATTTTAGTAGGAATAGTTTATAATTTTCTGGTTTGCTTTTTTGCATTGCATAGAATGCCTAGGAAATGTGAGACATGTTAAATGTTTCATACTAAAAGATTTCCTAGGCATTCTATAAAATGCTGAATTTCACACATTGACGATAACATATATAAGCCACATAATAACGTGAAAGGTTTATGATCTTGTGGACTGCATGTAGACCAAAGGCCACAGGTTTGACAAGCCTGCTTTAAACTTGAAACCTGGTTTTGTTTTTGGAATTAGCCTGATGAAGATAGAAGGTTGTTATATTCAGTATTTGGAAGAGTTATATGTCTGTGAGCATGCACAATCTCTCTCTCACATACACACAGACGCTTAACATAAAAACAATGCTGCAATCGACATGCCATATTCATCTGGGCTAAACTGAAACTGGATGTGGGAACACACTGTCAATTTTTTTTTTTTAATAAAGACTGCCCTTCTGATAATCTGACCAGGCTTTATGTTGCCATTGGGAGAGCCAGTGGAATGAGGTGGAGCAATGCAATTTCAAAAGCAAAAGTAGCTTTTCTCTAAACTGCCTGCATGATCTGCTTAACCTGAACGTTCTCCTTTGCAATACTGAGCTATTAGACTGGACAGGTCCTTTCTCTCTGGCTATATGACACTTTTACATGGATAGCTTCTTTGAAAATATTTTTGATCTCTGAATGGAAACCTTACACATGGAGAAGTGTGTGTGTGTTTGTGTGTACAATGAAAACTGAGTAGGGACAATTTTGAGAGAGTTGTTAAACTCTGCTTATAAAAGCTGATTCTGACTTCTATAAAAATCTAATGCAAAGTGTAATGGGAAATTGCATTGCTTCTTATAGATGAGAAAAATCTTTTTTTAGGCGAGCTTGTTTTCATGTGTGCCTATCTCTCTTTTTTATTTTAGGCTTTTTATTTGTCTTCCTGTTCCTAAGTCTCCAGCACACTCTTAAGCAGCATTCAAAATGAGAGCGTTTATTTGGCCTGTGCTCAAAAACATTTTAAAATGGCACAGGATGAACTGTAGAAAGAATAAAGGAGGCCTGGGACTGCTTCTCTAGGTTCTACTCACCCTCATTTCTCTCCCACACCAATCATTTGTTGGGGTAAAAAAATCTTGCAAAGATTTCTTGCAGATATGCAACCTCCCACCCCTCCATATCCTTTCAGTCCCCTAACAGGACAGCATTAGCTTGTGAAAATTGTGCAAATTTAGCAGTTAACACTAGAGGCAGTAGAGGCCAGGGAGAAAGAAAGGAGGAGTAGATTGAAGAGTTGAGTTGTCCAGTCAAGGCGGGAATCGAAGCAAATACAAAAGGAAAAAAAATGATAAGACTGCCCCACCCGCCTGCTATAAGAAAAACATAATGTAAAAACATTGCCCTAGAAGTTAGTGCATGCCCCAACCTTCCTTTGCCAGATTTGGGGCAGGCCTTGGTGGGGAAGGGACAGTAGCAGTTCAGCTGGAATTTCTTCCCCCGGGCTCTTCTCACACATCTCTTGGGTCTCTCAGGTTCTTTGCCACGTCAGTCGCTCCTTTCAAAAAGGTCCTTAAATTGTTTCAATTTGCTTTGATAATAATGATTTAAAGGATTGTTTGATTTTCTTCTGTTCAATTGGTGCAAAAGGTTCAAAGACGCAGCAGACTCTGTGCACTGTTTTGTGCTGAGCCCCAATTGTGTGTTTTCTTGTTGCTGAAACTTGCTTGCCCCTTTCTCTTTTTGCCTCTGCTGCTAGGAAGTCTGCAACAACAATTCGGCCTTTTCAGCTACTTAGGGCCATTGTGTCAATTGCCTGCTCCAACTTACTTCGCAGCCGTTGTCTTCGGGCCTGTTCATCCTTCTCTAAAGCAGCTAAAATCTGATAAAGGAAAAAGCAGAAAGGAAAAGATTACAATTCTTAATTTTAAAAAATCCTCTACAATCTGAAATACTTTCCACAAGGAGCTCTCAAACAGGAAAGCCAGAAGGAATCTTCCTTGAACCATCAAAAGGCCAAACAGGACAACATTAAGGAGACAACGGAACACAGTGAAAAAATTATGATGTGTCTGGTTTCCCAAACATCAAAGATAGGAAGAGATTAGGGGAAAATACTGGATCATAAGCTCGAATCTGAAGTTAATAATAATAACTGGGTTGGAAGGGACCATAAATATCTCCTAATCCAACCCCCTGCTCAAGTGAGAGACTGTATACCATTTCAGACAAATGATTGTCCAATTTCTTCTTAAAAATCTCCAGTATTGGAACACCCAGTTTCCAGAGGCAAGTCATTCTACTGATTAATTGTTCTAACTGTTAAGACTCCTTAGTTCTAGGTTGGTTCCCTCCCTGGTTAGTTTCTATTCATTGATTCTTGCCTTGCCTTCTGGTGCCTCTTCTTCGTGGCAGTCTCTTAGATATTGGAATGCTGCTATCATGTCACCCCTAGTATTTCTTTTCATTGAACTAGAAATGGCCAATTCCTGCAACTGTTCTTCATGTTTTAGCCTCTAGCCCCCCAATTGTCTTTGTTGCCTTCAAATCAATGGTTTGGGTTTACTTGCTAGATCACTAGAAAACATGATAACTAAGAGTAGGAGAGATGCTTAACTTAGTTTGTCGTCAGCTTTCCTCTAAAACTGTTAGCATCTTCTCTCTGCAGATTTTCTCTCATCAATTTGGGTTTCAAAATGTAGAGGTGAAAAACAATTTAAGCCATTTATTATGAGAGGCAGGAATGTATAAGCATTTTCTTTCTGTTTATTGGAATGACTATCCTTCTTCATCCCAATCAATAAAAAAATAGTTTCTGAAATGGTTCAGCAGAAACCATTGTTATTAAACCAAAGCAGCCAAACGGGGTAGTTTGAATCCATCTGAATGTTTTGCCACATTGAGGTAGAATAGCCAAGCATTACATTGACCTGAATCATAACTCACCCATACAGGTCCAGAAAAATAATATGTTTTCTTAATGTCTAAATTAGTCCTGATGTTGAAAAAACATGAGAAAATGGTTCTTCATGGACATAAAACCTGATTATTATACAAAACAAACAATGGGATAAATTTCAGAAAAATCATGGACACCTCTGAAACTGATAAAGAAACAGTTTTTTTTAGCAGTTAAATATTTTGAACAAAACATTCAAAAGCCTTCCATGGAATCCTTTTAAGTCACTCTTCTGCAGACTCACTTTGTTTTTAAATTCGTCACTATCCACAATGAGACATTTCTCAGATAGTCAATATTTTCAAATGGTTCTGTGTAGGTCATCCTGAGCTCATTCAAACTAAAGGAGATTTTGAGACTTAGAGTCTCTGTTAAGGAGCGAAACTTATATAAGCAGTGAGTGCGTTTCTTTGGTTGTTGGGCAAGGCAAGAAAAAATGCTGAAGAATCTAAATGCATTGATCCAATGTAGATTTTATATTCAATTGCAGTCAGATTTGCCTCAGTTGATGAAAGAACCTATTGCTACTCACACTATATTTTAGAATACTAGAAAATGGCAATTCTGGAATTTTTCCACCAAAATTTCATTCCACTAAATAGGCTTATACTTCAGTGCCATTCAGAAAACAAGTCAAGTAATGGAATTTAGCATACTTAAGGCTTTTATTGAAGGCACTAGAAAAAAGGACATAATTATGGAATACAGTCAAATTCATATAATAAACATCTTTCCTACTCAAAGAGCTAAAAATGCATCCTATATTTTAGTTCTGTTCTCAGAATCAGATGAAAACCTTAAGATCACCATTTGTACATATTCTTGGAAATCCATTCTTTAATCAACCATATTAATAAACTGAAGGGTGGGGTGTTGAGAATAGGCCTAGTGACAGTTGAGTGAGAAGGGAAATTTTGGCAGGCAAGGATTGAGAAAGTGGAGGGATAAAAAAGAAATGCTCCCAAACCCCACCTCCCTTTCAATTGTGCTGCCAGATTTTTCTGTTAAAAAAAGGATGATTAAAATGCAATCTCATCAGAAATCCCATTATAGTGGTTACATTTGTTGTGAGTGCAAGCTGTATTTTTTTTCCAATTAAATGTCAAGGCATCCATCAAAAAGAACTCAATTAACCATTTCATTGGCTGCATAATTGGAAACAAACTCTTGTATAATTAATAGGCTGACTATTCGAAAGCAGGAAAGGCCCATCACAAACCCTACAAGTAATATGGAAATAAGCTCCCTGTGATTAAAAGCAGCTGTGACACCTTTGGGCTTCCCATATTGAACATGCAGAAATGATGGGGAGCACACACAGCACTGTTGCCCAGGGCTTTGGGGAAGGCTGCAATGTCGCAAATAAAGGAAGGCACAAAGGTAACATGCCACAGAGCTGGTACATCCAGGTGTAATCATCAGATCAAGAAAGGAGTTAGCCAGTCCAATATCATGCCCTGTGGGAAGCTATTCTAAGGCTGTTATCCTATAGGAAAAGATTTCTTGTATCTAGTTCCAAACGTTTTCTAAATATGAAAGGTATTTAGCTTCCTGGAACAAAAACGGTCTGGCTGTAAATCCATATTGTTATGGATACAGGCCAGAGTTTGACTGCCCCAGTGCCTCATTCCTCACCTGAAGCATTGTTCCCAAGCACCTCTAGGTGGTGCTAAAATACCAAACGTCAACCAAAGAAACCAATTAGGGGGGCCAGATGTCAAATCTTAGGATCTTAAAGGTGTTGGAGGCCTGAATAGAATGAGAGTCTCCTCCAAATCTCCTTTACTCCTGATTCAAATGGAAACACTGAAGTTTGTGAGTGAGTTTGGAAAGATTTTATGACCAGCTTTAGGCCTGGTTGTTTTTCAGTGGCACTTCTGGACACAACAGGGTAAAACAGAAAACAGCAGGGGGGACAGAGGCGAAAAAAGAGAGATTACTTGTCTGTCAACTGCTCTAAAGACCGCCATGATTAGGAAGATGCAAAAACCCAAATGAAAATTAATTATGATTTTCATTCAGTGCCAATGACAGCACATTATAGTACCAAGCAACAGGAAAAATTATTCCCTCCCATTTTGCATCAAAGAGGGTGCAATCGGGCTGCATGTAATTGTGTTTAATGAATGAAAACAAACAAAAGGAACAGCTGCTATTTATTAATCCCATTACAAATCATAAAAGAAGCTCCTGAGAGCTGCAAACACACAGGCAGTACTTTTAGAGCAGACTATAGAGGCACATTCAACAGATGCCAGACAGTGGTTAACCAAAAAGACAAGGATTGGCAACTTCTTTTGCCTGCAGCTCATTAAGGCTGCACTTTCTAACCACGTAGCACTTGCCCTGCTAGCTATTGATTTCTGCTTTTAAGGCCTCGCTGATTTGTAAGACTAATGAAAGGGAATGTTGGAAGCTGGGAGACTAGCCTCAGGGTAGCAGCAGCTGCTGCGAAAAGGACTGGAGGAACCATTCTGTGAAGGTGCTGTCACCGCCTCTAGCTCCAGTTTTTGTGACTGCCCTTGATCTTATCCAGATGGCAGGCAGGGTGCTGAAAGGCTGCAACTGTGCTGGCTGCTAGGTTCCTATTGATGACCCTTGTGACCTTCTCTACAGTGCTTCACCCTTAAGGCAGGTCGGGATTACACTTGGGTCAATTCATACAAAAGGTTTTCCTTGGCACAGCTAGTGCACACCTATGTTTCCCACACCTGGCTGGGACCCACTAAACCCTGCGCAGCTTAATCAAGGTACGATTAAAAAGAAAGGTTATACGGAGTTTTATTTGTAAGGGAGACTAATATTTATCTCTCTGGATTCCATTCAAAAGAATGATACTTCATAAAAATGTCATCAAAAAAGCACAACAAAGAATGCTCTTTTTGCACCAACTCAGAAAGTTCAAACTGCCCAAGGAGCTGCTATAGAGGAATTATTGAGTCTGTCATCTGCACTTCTATAACTGTCTGGTTTGGTTTTGCAGCCCAACAAGACAGGCACAGACTTCAGAGAGTAATTAGAAAAAACAATTACTACCAACCTGCCTTCAGTCAAGGACTTGTATACTGCACGAGTCAAAAAGAGGGCTGTGAAAATATTTACAGACCCCTCACATCCCAGACATAAACTGTTTCAACTCCTTCCCTCAAAACAATGCTATAGAACACTGCACAACAGAACAACTAGACAGAAGGACAGGTTTTTCCCAAATGCCATCACTCTGCAAAACAACTAATTCCCTCAACACNACTGTTTCCTAGTATGATTTGATTGCTTATTGTACCCTATGACTATCATTAAGTGTTGTACCTTATGATTCTCGAGTCTTGACAAATGTATCTTTTCTTTTATGTATACTGAGAGCATTTGCATCAAAACAAATTCCTTGTGTGTCCAACCACACTTGGCCAATAAAGAATTCTATTCTATTCTATTTTATTTTATTCTATTCTATTCCTCCATTTATTTATTTAATATATATGTGCTGTCTGTCTCACTATCTAAACCAACTAGGGGCAGTTTACAATACAATATAAAAGCCGATTAAAATTACAAGTGCTAAATAAATAAATTCCTTTGCAGAAAGCAATAGTAAAAAAGGGGGATCCTTCGGGAAGCAGCTCACCCTATCACAACTGGGTGGGCAGAGTTTTTGTGGGTTTTTTTTACTGTTGAAGGATATTCCAAAGTGCCCCTACTAAGAGTTTTTGATGAATCCACTACTTGGTTAAAATCTAAAGCATTCAAGGGTCTTCAGGAATAACAAAAATTGGCCAACTCACAGGGGTTCTTCAGGATCACACTGTCTTTTGGGTGGACTCTTGAGGAATGAAAATATCTTCTGAAAGACAGCCTTAATTCAGGAAATCTCTCGTTCAACCTATATTCCTCATTATTAATAGTTGTTATAAATGGAGCTTCATATCCTATCTGTAAGAGATGCTTTTCTCTTTTATGCATTGCAACCAGCACTTTGGAATGGATGATTATTAAAACTGATTTAAATATTAAAATTTTGTTTTGTTGTTGTTGTTATTATTATTATTATTATTATTATTATTATTATTATTATTATTATTATTATTATTATTATTATCATTATTATCCTTCTACTTGCAGCTCAGGAAGAAAAGCTGTAGATCTGCATTAAAAAAAATCTCATTAATTTGGAATGTCAAATAATTCTGGCTGTATCTCTCTGGAAATAGTTCTATATCTTATATCTTGTTCATAGGAAATCTAAAAGAACTCTAGTAACTGAATCTAGTTTAATTAATCTAGTGACTATTAATCATTAATATGCAATGCCAATAAAAGTCTGGCAAGTGAATTTATTTTTACAGGATAAAAACAATAGGAAATTGGAATGTTCCCTGCAGCATTATATTATACCACAGAGGGAACTCTGCTGACTTGAAATAGATCTCTGAACTGCATATTCAAAGAAACTCTGTTCTGCAAAATGCAAGTTATCACTGAGAAATACAAGAAACCATCTGAAGAGCACGTCTACAAAGAAACAATTATATTCAGTTTACTGACATGTGGCATTAATGTTATTCTTTTCACTATCCATCCAAATTCTGGTGTCATTCAGAAACAATACTTTCAGAATTTCCAATATGCAAAACACTATATATATATATATATATATATAACACATATCATAAGTAATATACCTTATATATATCATACATATTTATTCTTTATAATTGTATAATATAAAATATATATATGTATATATATATATATATATATATATATGTTTTTTTAAGTTTTCACGGGTACTTACATGTGTGCTGTTCTCAGCTTCCTTTTGGGTATTATCCCACGTTCATTTTAGTGCTGTTAAAGTTGTGACAATGTTTCAGACAGAAATCTCATCTTCCATTCATCAGGTATTCTGTGCTACAACTTTAAATACGTTTTGTATAGTTGCTACAAACTTTAAAAAGCACTACAGTGACGATGGGATAATACGCAAAGGAAGCTGAAATAGCACACTGTAAAGTACCTGCAAAAACTTTATAGATAGATAGATAGATAGATAGATAGATAGATAGATAGATAGATAGATAGAATATTTAAACACAGAGTAACATTATTCAAAACATAGGTAGGCAATGTATTTTATAGTGGTCTTACTCAGAATATTAACAAGCATGTCACAGGCACTCCTACCAAAATGGATGTACAAATGTGCTTTCCTATTCACAAATAATGGGTACATCAATCACATAATAACCATTCTCCAGACTGTGAATAGGTGAGATTGCTCCCTGCCAATCTCTCTAATCCCCCGGGGTGCTCCCTATTACCCCAGTTTTCCTTCCCTTCCTTTTCATTTCTGGCAGGTGGCCATAGTTCCAGCACAGAGCTGCGACCACCCACCATTTTTATTGTTTAATAGTCCTAAACTTTAGTGAGACTCAAAAGATTTTTGGAAATAAAAATGAGAGATTTTGGTGGCATGCTAGCTTTCTATTAAAAGCAAAGTATCTGTGGGTACAAAGGGAAGTGGAGATATATATATTTACATACATACATAAATACATATGTACGTATCTGAAGTAACTTATCAAATAAATGACTAAAGATCAGCCAAGGTTCCTAAAAATTTAAACTTAAGCTATTTGTTGTTGTTGGTGGTACTTTCAAATCAGTTCTGATTCCCAGAAATAGCTTGGACTAATCCCTGAAATTTTCTTGTCAACTTTTTTCGAAGTGGTTTGCTACTGCCTTCTTCTTAGGACTGAGAAAAAGACTAGCCCAAGATCACCAGAAAAAAGAACAGAATAACAGAATTGGAAGAAGGTCTTCTAGTCTAAACTCTTGCTAAAGGAGGAGTCCCTATACCATTTCAGCAAATGGCTGTCCAATCTCTTTTTAAAAGCATCCAGTGATGGAGCACCAACAACCTCTGCCATTCCATCGGCAAGTGGAAATTTGCCATGGGGCAGGAGATCTCAGCTGTTTACAGAGTTTACAGGAGTGTAGGAACCTCTAAGAAACCTTGATCTCTGTTTACACTTATGTGAACAGGCCACTTTCTTTACTGGCTGTTGAAGGAAACAATTTTGGAGCCTTGCCCAGATAACAATGCAAAAATGTTTGACAAATGCTTTCATTATGTTATATAAGCAACCAATTCCCTTCCCCCAGCTCTCAACATCTTTCTGTTGGGCAATAAAATCCATATAACTCTATTTTTTATATATATTTATATTTATTAGCATCATATATTTTATTGCTTTAATAAAGGATTGTAGAAATGTGTTCAAAACTATTTTCTGCTGTTCATACCAATTACAGTAGATGCATTTTTAACCACTCTTAAAACTTTATAGGCTTATTGAAGTGACTCTCTTGTGATAGTAAATGCCACCCCCACCTCAAAATTATAAATAAGGTAATTTGTACATGGGCTCACTGAAATGTCCCAGAATAGCTGACAGGGAACACATTCATTTAGAGAGTTAAGTGCTTCAGGTTTAAGTTGATAGAGATTCTCTTTTTGTCTCCTATTTGATTACTTCATGATATGTGTTCACTTTTGCTGCTTCCATTCTTATTGGCCCATTACTTATCTGCTGAGACACTGTTGTGATTCCCCTCCTCCCTTTATTTTGGAAAAGTGTTGTTTTGTTATAAAAGGGAGTGGTCTGTGTTTATTACTTTAAGCAATTTGTATCAAAACAGAAGAAAGGAACAATGATAATAGGCAGATAAAAATACCTCAAGGCATATCAAAACTTTAGAAAAGAAAAGTGTCCTCTCTTTGTAAAGCAAATGCAGAATTTAAAAGAGCTTCAGTAGAAGGTCTTTGTAAGTGGCAACATTTGGGTGGCTTGGGCTTGTAGGGCCTGGTTTGTTCTTGGATAGAGATATTTGTGGAACCCAGGATTGTTGGTTATGTGAAATAAAAAGAAAGGAGTTTCTTAAAAAAATATATGCATAAGTCATTATGATTCAGAAGGCTAATATCATCATCGCCATCAATACTGATGGAGAGAAATTAGAAGAACTACTATTTGACAAATGTTCTCATCTCATCCATCTATGTCAGAATTGATAGGATCAGGGGAAAGAGGAGATTGAGAAGAATCAGTATCTTTGGGAGAGTTTAAAATCCCGTTTCAATAATTTGGTGCAATTGGTTCCTCTACGATTCTAGTATCTCAACAAATGGATAATTGAATCACATCTTTTTAATGATGAGTAGAATAGAATAGAATAGAATACCTTTATTGTCATTGTATTCCACAAATACAATGAAATTTGAAAGCTACTCCACCACAGTGCCCCAAACATCACATCACAATCACACCAGAGTATTTAATAATAATAATAATAATAATAATAATAATAATAATAATAATAATAATAATAACAACAACAACAACAACAACAACTGAGTCAGAAACCTATCTAAAACATTTAATAAGTTAAATAGTTTAAAAATGCCATTATATACATAGGACAAAATCACAAATGCGCTGTTTGATTCAAGACAATTATTGCCGTGGAAAAGAAACTATTTCTCAGTCTATTAGTCCTCATTTTAAGACACCTATAATGTCTCCCTGATGGTAGCAGTTTGAAATATGAATGACCAGGATAAGAACAGTCGGTGGAGATTTTTAGTGCTCTAGAGCAGGGGTCTCCAAGCTTGGCCACTTTAAGACTGGTGGACTTCAACTCCCAGAATTCTTTCAGAAGCTTTGCTGGCTGAGGAATTCTGGGAGTTGGAAGTTCCCAAGTCTTAAAGTGGCCAAGGTTGGAGACCCCTGCTCTAGAGAGGAGTCTGGTCTTCACAATTTCTTCCAAAGAAGAAAGAGAGCAACCGATGATTTTTTGTGCTGTGTTTATAACTGTCTGGAGCATCTTCTTATCCACTACAGAGCATCCAGCATACTACACCGTCTACATAGTATGCCAAAATGCTATCAATGGTAGAATGGTAAAAAGTCTAGCTGTTCAGGAAGACAAAATCCCTTTCAGTTTAAAGTGGGACAAAGCCCAGATAGGTTTTCCATCTACATAATAGAAATGATATGAACAACCGTGATATTTTGTAAGTAACTGTCTAGATCAACCTTTAATAACTGATTTTGGGACATCATTATAATGTACATATTTGTGTTTGTTTATTGTGTATCATATATTATATACATTACAGATAATTTTTAAAATATATTTTTAAAAATGAAGCTACTTTTAGATTTTTATGGAAATGCTATAGTACACTCAATAGTGGGTGCTCATAGCTGACTGTGCAACTATTAACACATGATATGATGAGTTTACAGTGAGATAAAAGCAGCTCCACTCTGAATTTCTTTTCATGGATCAAAAGAAAGAGGGAAAAAAACCAGAGATAAATAGTTGTATTAAGGTATGTCTAAAAGTTCTGATATACCTTACCTCATCCTTGTATTTAGTAATGTATGAGTAGATCTCATGCAGGGCACTCATGCTGTTGAATTGGCTCAAGTGTAACCGTGACTGCTCTGCCAAATAGGCACTCATGTCCTGATCGCTGATTGCTGGCATTTTAGCTATATCTGCATAATATCTGTAAGTGAGAAGGAGGAAAAATAAATCATGCTGTTGAAAATAAAGATGTTCAGTAGCAGGTAGGAAACAAACTAAGGATAAATCTAGAAAATGCCATAAACTTAATTAACAAGTCTTCAGATTAAATGTAATAAATCTATTCATTATAATGAAGCAATTGTAATGTACATAACACATTTTGCCATTTCATAGTGTTCTGCCTGCCAAATGACTCTTCATTTTGTGTTCAAGTAACCAGACTAGCCTGGTATACAGGGTCTCTCTTTACATCTTAAGACTGAGGGGATGAGGCAGTGTCTTAGCTCCTTGTGTGAGTTGAAATAGTAGGACTTGAGAAACAGCTTTAAAGGGTTGCTGTGATCATTGGAGGTAAACTATTTGTTGACATCTTCTCTCTCCCCCCAAAAAACAAAAGACGCTTGAGTGCAAGAGATTGGGTGAAAGATCCAATCTTTCTGCAGAAACAGAAATGCTAGGGTAATCTTAAATAGGGATTTGGAGTGCTTGGTACTGTTACACCTGACTTACAAACACAAAGCAAAACACAGAAGGATTACTGAGGGAAAACAACTTGGGCTATAAGTTGTCTTGTCTACATTTGTTGTTGGAGATAGACCTGAATTGTCCCAAAATCATGGTGAGGCATGTCAAGCAGAATCACAGATCAGTAGTTGGACACTCCTATGAGGAGAACTTAATGGAGCTCAGCAGAGCAGCAGAAAGTGACATATCTGGATATTGTGTTTTATAATTCTATGTTTATTTATTAGAAAGTTTGTTACCGAATTATATTGATGACTGCTGTTATGGAAGAAATGGGCTTCATTTAGGAAAGCAAGATAGAGGCCCATTTCTTCCATAACAGCAGTAATCATTATCTAGCATTTATAGCATAATTTATAATTATACATACATCAGCTCCCAGAATATAAATATGCAACATAAAAGATTCATGTTTTAAAAGTCTAGCCATGTGGGAAACATCCTAACGGCAATATTATCTCTAAAATACCACCATAATGTATAATATTGGCTAATATTAAAAATAGCCAACTAAGCAAGCAGCAAATAGTATTGAATATCAAGGCTATGAGTGTGCTTCAGATCTCTCTCTGCTAATCATTAAAGCAGCCCCCACTTTCTTTAGGTTTTGCCCAAGCCAAAAAAAAGCAATGTTGCTGCTTTAGGAAGTTAAACCATTAAAGTTGTATTAACTTTAAAGGATCAATCCTTTAAAGCTGTTGCACTTTTTCCAAGCTCTCAAAGAAGAGAGCTACTGTTTAATAACTAGTACAAAAGTGATCGCACAAGATTTCTTCCTCATCATTTTCAAAGTGTGCAGAATCTCATTATTTTTTTAAAGAAAATCTTAAGATGGTATAATTTGCTGTATGCAAAAAACTGTGTCATAAAATATTGTTTGCATTAAGGCTAGCAACTGAAAAGATAATGAAAATATAGAGGTTTTGTCCCAGATGTCCTTACCTTGAGATGCTGGCATGGAAAGGGAAGGTGCACCCCCCCACACACACACACAATATTAGTGAAGTTTCTGGGTATAGGAGGATCAGGGAGGTGCCCTTAAAGAACAAATCTAATAGGCTATTAAGAAACCATCAGGTACAGTACAGAATAAACCTAGGTTAAGTCCAGAGAGAATTGAAGGGTATTACAAAGAGACTCAGACTATCCCATCTCTGGTTCCCTAGGGTCTAAGAGGGAAAGAAGGAAGGAAGGGAAAACTTAGTCAAGATTCTGTTACTAAAGCTTATCGCAATGAAATATAATTCTATGGAATCAGTTTTCTGATCTGTCCATCTTGTAGGGCTATTCACTGGCATGAATAAACAAGATAAAAATAATGCTTATAAAACTAATGCAATATCCATCTCCCCTAACCATCAGAATAATAAGTTGTCAAAACAGTTTGAATTAAAGCTCAGGCACTCTTAGTCAAGAATTGGGTATTTAAAATATGATTTGCACAATATACCAGTTCTAACTAATGACTGTGTTTGTATGTGTGTGTGTGTGTGTGTGTGTACACAAACAGACACACAGTCAATTTGTTTAATAAAATAGTTCTATTTATAAATAGAGAGTCTTATTAATCCTGTGTTTCATTATCTATTTTTTCATCTTTATTAGCAGCAGTGGAAAAAAAAACTTCTGATTTTACTGAAGACATCAGCAGGGTAATGATGTCATTAGCAAATACAATTTTCACAAAACAGCATCAGCTACTGAATCTTTTCAATGTGTGAGTCTCTACCCCAATAGTACACAATAATTAATAAACCAAACATACTTGAAGTTGATCAGAATCTCCCCGGTAAAACCCATGAAAATGAAAAACTCTTATCTGCATGACTCAACACAATGTGATTGTATTATTTTCAGTTTGGATATAATCCAGGCTTTAAATTCCATTGGCAAAGAGATTTTGCTTTGCTAATCCTCCTGCAAATGGATTGCTTTACCAGTAGAAATATCCTCAAAACATTGAAGATGGAAAGAGAAAAGGGAGGAAGTTATTTTTATTTTTCTGGAGTGCCTCCTTATTTACTACTCCCAAATTCCCCAACCCACTTCCACCAATCCTTAAATGCAATTTTTAGGATGGTTGCAAGAGAAACATCATTCCTTGTCTTGTTCAACTACTGAAAAGCTCAGCCGATAGAAGAAATACTTCACTGAGATTCCCCAAACCTCAATTAGATGTTTATGCCGGATCCAACCTAATAGAAACAGCTGCCATCGTGAAATCTATGTGCTATATTACTTTATTCATCAAAATGGTCTGAAAGGAATTGGCAATTCTTAGAAAAAAAATGGATCACTTGCAATTGTTCCGAAGAACCATTTTTCCTCCTCTAACTCAGGGAACCACCCCAAACATTCTAGAACTGCCACATCTTTGTTCTTTTTGCAAACCTACTTTCTCGACAGCTGCAGTTACTCACCTTTCTACCCAGCTCTTATAGTTAGGGATGTCCTTGGCATACAGTAGTTTATTGGAGGGAGAGTCTTTCCCTAACTTGTGCTCAGAAGTTGAGCAGGAGTCCATGAATGTCTGAGCAACCACTGATAGGCAGGCATCAGTAATACTGTTCTTATGAATGTCAAACACAAATTGTGGGTTCTTAATCACATTCACCCAAAAACGCAGAGGTAGACTGCAAAGTAGAAGAAAAGAAGAGATTATTCTTAGGAGCTTCAAGTAGGGCTCTTGGCAAAAAATTTTTACTGGTTAAAATCTGTAACAGTAAGGGGGGCAGGGGTTGTCCCAAAATCTAAACAGGTGATAATAACTCTGATGCATCATTTGCCAGCTACATAGCTATCTCACTGAAGGGTGGATGTATGATATATGGTGCAGCTGTATATGAACATATTTTTAAATGTTTTATATGTGGATATAAATATATAAATGATTTTAAGGGCATTTGGCATTTGAAAACTAACAGTAAATATCAGAAATATTTCTATCATGAGACTTGTTTTAAATATCCAAAATTGTGCCTGGTAAATTCTATTATTTTTGACATAGAATAGAGCATTTGTCAAAGTCATTCATGCTGACCTTGGGGTTTTATCAGTACTTGTCAACATTCCTATCATTTCCCTCTGCTCTTCTTAAACCCTTTGAAATTATTGTTACATTTCAGGGTTCACCAGGTTTTCTGCCCTTTATTAAATTCCTATATTTTTATTAGCCCTTGGAGACTAAATTCTATTAAGAAATGAGAACTATAATTAAAGGAAAAGCAAATAACTTCTTGATCTTCCTCAACTCAGCATTAATTTATCTTTTAACTGAGGCAACCAGCACAATGCAATTGGCGATGCTGTTTCTGCAAATTACCCATGTCTATTTTCACAAAGCAATGTGACTGAGGCAGAAGGGCTATCATATTACTTTTTCCTGTTATATTGGTTAGGTTGAAAAAAAACCAAAGAACTGGGAAAACTCAAACTAATTTACTTGAGGGAAGATGGGATGACCAAGTTTCAAAGCACAACACAAAGAATCCCAGGAATACTATCTTAATTTTTCACTGGAAAATTTTTACTGGAAATTTTTCTCACTGGAAACATTTCTGTATATCAGCAAAATTCATAGAAACTCTCCCATGACTTCTAGGGTGAGGATTTTTTGTGTGAAATAATTCCATTGTTTGATCTCTCCTACCCTGCCATAAAATCTGAATTATCTCAATGAAAATTAGGCCCTTGCTTTTCATAATTGTTTTTTGTCTCAACTGCTAAACTCCCACAAATCATATAACCTTGTGTCAGAAAGCATCTCTTGAAATGTACTCTATCCACTTAATTAGCAGTGCAAAACAAGCAAGGGTATTAGTATGCTGGAGCCTGCCTGCCTCCCTGGGCTCTGTGGAGTTGCATCATTGGGATTCTTTCCCTATCCCAATTTTCCTCCCAGAGCAGCTATTTCCTTTAATATAGAAAGTCAAGTGATAAATCAGTTCCAAATGTTTCCATGCTCTCATAACTCCATTTAAAAATGTTTCTTTTCCTGCCTTGCTAATTACTGACAGTTACTGAACTACAAAAGCAATTTGCTTGCTATTTAACAAAAACCAGAGATCAGAGCGTATATTCCTATCCCCAGTCATAGTGAAAGGAGCTGAGAGATCAAATCAGGAAGGCAGCAGAACAAGCGAAAAGTGTCTGCCACTTTTTACTATTCACTGAGCACGTTAATCCCCAATAGCACAAAATAAGTAGCGAGACGGAGTTTAAGGCTATGCAAATTAGCATGCAGAGAATAACTTCCCTATCACATTTGAAGGTAAATGTGGAATACAGTTCACCAGCAAATTGATAACTGGCTATATAAACAAAAATGCTGCATACAAGATTTTTAACTGCTCTCCTGTAGCTTTTATTGTTTATTAAGACTCTTGAATCGCTTCAAATTCAAAGATTAAGAGGTGCTTTGAAGCGTGCAAAGGTCTGAATGCAGCACCTGTTTGCAGCTCATTTCAATAGTTGCCCTGTTTTCTGGCATGGTGTGTCTGCACCTCTGAGGTGGCCATGCCATTCCCCCCTCCCCAAAGGTTAGAATTTCTCCAGCACTCCGAACATCTTTTTGCCTTGAATCAGTAGTGTGTCACACTATTGTTTTACTGATCTCTTAATGATAATGTTTCCATTATTGAATCCACATTATTATTCCATGTTTTATACTGTGATTTTAGTGATTTATAAATTCATTTGGAAAACGCTGGTTTTCAGGGGGGCTTCAAAGTATTTGTCCAAGCAAGATAATGTCCCTGTAATATAAATTTACAGAAATTTTATCCTGACAGATCTGTAATTTTTTATTTATTTATTTGATTTCTATAGCCTCCCATCTCAACAAGTAAATTAGATATAGGCTATATTGTAGCCTAATATAAATGCCTTTTTAAGTGAGTGTATATATGAGGCTTCCTCTCCACCAGAGAATAGAATAACACAAATGCTTTGAGGATGTGCTTCCTTATGCGGCTGAGGTAATTTTTTTTAAACCATCTGATCTATTTTTCGAAAATGCTGAAATTACAATGGACTGTTTACACTCTTTGAAATAAACATCTTCCTTGTTAGCTACCCCTAACTTTTCACACATAAGCTGCAGCTTAGATAAGAAGCTGGCTTGCAGAAATAATCCATTGATCTACCTAGCTAAATATTTATCTACACAATGACCCATCAGGTATCCACTCTGCCTCAGCTTGACCTTCAGAAGATGGGAAGACATCATGGGATTTTCTGCAGTGCGAGTCATCTGCTTTATTGTTGCGCAATAGCATCTTCTTACCAGTTACTCTTCCAAGTGTGCCTGACATCATAGTCATTGATCTGGTGCTTATCAGCTTGTTCATCCAGGAAGTCAAACATGTACTTGATGGCCAGAGGCAAGGCACTCCCTCGGTGGGCTGTGCTGAAGATAGTTTCAAAAAGGTCATCCACAAACTTCTGCAAAGTTCCCTGGAACAAAAAAAAAGGATATTTGTTCAGCATTACTTAACATATAATTCATGTACACAACCAGAACAGCAACAATAGAATGAAGGCATTCTTTTTTTTTCTTCTCAGAAGGGCTAAAATATCTCACTGGTATCAAAACATGCTCTGAAATAAGAAACTGAAGTGTCACCAATAGATGAAATAAAACTGGCTTTTCATGGGCTATTGTAAAGGAATTGAGAACTGAACTTAGAGAAGGTATAAAAGAGTTATAAAGAGAGGAAGGAAGGAAGGCATTAAAAATAAGGGAAGCTTCAGTGGCACTGTTTGACTATCCTGCTGAATTTTTACCCATGTCAAATACATTTGTTTTATGCCTTGTCCATTCTCTATAAATCCTCAACTTAATTATTTAAATATGGTAGAGATATATGATTTTACAGAGAGCAATCCAAATTATTCCAGAGTTCTGGTTCAGTATTCAATTAACTACAGGATCACTGCCTTTTTTTTTTCTTTTCATAATAGTTCCAAGCTTGGCTTTCTGAGACAGTGATTTTTATGAGGAAAGATAAGCTTATAATCCTCTCAGTTATTATCTTATGTAGGATCCAGCTATTGAAGTTTGAAAAACATACAACACATATAGTTAGAATAGTGGTTTAAAACTGTGGAAAGATTGTATAGGAGAGAGAAACTGTTATTGCAGACTTCTTTTACAGTCCCTATGAAACTGCAAATACCATTTTGCTAAGAAATCTTAAATTTTGAAAGTGCTTTCAAAAACTGTGTCTTTCAACAACCAGTAAATGCCTAAAATATATTCCTCTCCTTCAGGTTGAGGTAATCCACATATCTCCCTGTGAAAAGGGACTGCTTTTAAACTGAGAGAGAGGAAGAAAAGTCCACATTGGATTTCTGAAAATATTTGAGAGAGTGAGTACCTCTGCTTTCTCTCTCATGAAGAATCTGTGCTTTCTGATGGAATGTTCAAATTATGTGTCACCTGTATATTCAGATGCCTTGAATGATGTAAAGGAGGGGGGAAAAAAGAAAGAAAGAAAGAAAGAGGGAAGGAAGGAAGGAAAGAAAGAAAGATAGAAATACAAAGAAAGAAAAACAAAAAAGAAAGGAAGGAAGGAAGGAAGGAAGGAAGAAAAGCTTTCTACTACTTAGATTTATTTGCTGCTCATAGAAGAAGCAAACAATACCCTGGAATGTTCAGGTTATATGTACAAATATATATTCTAAAACTGTACAAGTTAAACAATAGCAATCAGCAAGCAACATTCCTCTTGTAGATTACTGTGATTTCTGATTTGGCTAGGATAGATTCAGCTGAGCTGAATTTACCTTTGCAGTTACGGTGGGATTTTTCAGAATCTGACAACAGAGTACTATTTTGATTTGTTCCAATACAAATTTTCTACTGACCGTTTGATTTACTTCAAGAATTAGTGTAGCAATTATATTGTGAGCAGTTTGGTATCTGTGCCATAAGCCACTGGATTTTTCATATTCCTTCACGGGTTTTTGCTGATACGGAATATTGGTTAAATGAGGGCGTCCATCAAGTGCATGAACAATGAAACTGGATAAATCAATGATTATAGCACCTAGAGGCTGGAATCCCATCTTGCTTTTGATAATAGCTAGGGTGTAATATTCATCTTTGCAGATTTAGTGGGAGGGCTGATATAAAGGGAGGTGATGAGATCAAAGGAATCAGACTACTCATCATACCAGAGGCAGTAGAATCGCCAATCACCACTGAGAGAGTTAAACAAGTTAAATTCTTCACACACTGCAAGATTCACTACACTCCATCCCCGAATAGATGAGTATCCAGATGGCAATTAGAATCTGGTGTAATGCATATAATTCATATATAAATATAAAAAACAAGGAGTATTTTATAAGTACGTATATAAAAAGGAGAACAGGATAGAGTTCATGATGAAATATTAAGATCCGTGGTGCAGCAGTTAGAATGCAGTACTGCAAGCTACTTCTGCTGACTGCCAGCTGCCTGAAATTTGGCGGTTAGAATCTCACCAGGCTCAAGGTGAGATCGCTACCATGACCCTGACATTTTAGAGAAGAGGTAGGAAAAAAATGCATGCATAAATAATGACACAAGGGCATAAAGCAAATAAACCAACAATAGCCTGGTGCTATAATTTACTTGTTTTCTTAATCTTTCTGGCTTTCTTAAACACTTGTTTGTTTATAATTTCAATGTCTTAGACTAAGTCCCCTGTGCTGAATACATATTCCCCTGCATCCATCCATATACTGATTTATTTGATTTGTATCCCTCCTTTGTGTGTGTGTGTGTGTGTGTGTGTGAGGTTAAGAGCCGTGGTGGGAAAGTAGTTAGAATGCAGCACTGCAAGCTACTTCTGCTGTCTGGCAGCTGCCAGCAGTTCGAGTTTCACCAGGCTCAAGGTTGACTCGGCCTTCCATCCTTCCAAGGTCAGTAAAATGAAGACTCGGATTGTTGGGGGCAATATGCTGACTCTGTAAACTGCTTAGGGAGGGCTGTAAAGCATTGTGAAGCTGCATATAAGTCTAAGTGATACTGCTATTAACAAACTTATAACACTATCCAAATCTCACAATGGACCTAGGAGCCATTTTGATTTACCTTTGTAGCTAACAGACGAGTCAAATATATTTCTGAGACCATCTTGCTGCCACGATCACCTTCTCGTTGATCCATGTGATCGTGATTCTTCACCAGATGCCATAGCTTGGTGCCACTCTCCAGGTCAGGTGTGATCATGGGGGTCCGGGAACGGAGACTGTCAGGGCTGCTAGCTGTCCGGAGCATACTCTCTGTGAGGAAACCACATATAATGGCAACTGCCTCTCCCTCCTCAGCTGACTCTTGGCCTCTGCTGTCCTCTCTCCACCTCACTTAACTTGCAGCATGGCCATCAAAAAATATGATGTGTTTTGGGCTAACCTGTCAATTAAACTTCATTAACTAATTGGTCCTAGAAAAAAAGAGATTACTGACTTTTTTTTATTGAAAGGATCTGGTAAATAATGAAGGAAGCTCACTATACTTCAAGACCTATGGGTAGGTACTCTTCAATTCTAAATAAATGACTTTTTTTCCACAAATGAAGGCAAATATACATGTCCCAGATCCAATCTGGGTCAGTCATCAGGACCAGAGGTTTAGTGTGGTTTCAGACTCATGCTGGGAGCCCATCCTCAGGGAACTTCTCTCCATCTGAATCTTTCTGGAGGATGGGCTCCAGTACAAGGTCAAAAGCTGTGCAGACTAAAATTCTGGTCCCAGTGACCGACCAAGATTGGATCCTGCGACAATTTTTTTCTTCAGCAAATACTTTTAATACTTATAATATATACCTTGCTTCTCTTAATCATGTACCAATTAGGCACATGAAAGCACAGTGGCTTTAAGAAAACACAGTGGTTTTAAATGAAGAAATAGACATTTGGAAGAAAAACTAAACTCGATAAAGCAACCAGAGGCAAAGTCTTAACTGGAAGAAGCTAGTTGTAGATTTACTATAAAATGGGCCTACATCAATTTTGTCATACAAAACCAAGGAATTCATTAGAAGAGGCTTGACTGAAGCATGGTATCCTTTTTAGTCTGCTTTTTTTAAATTTAGGAAGACTTTCTTAATTCCCAGACTACTAATGACCTCTAGATAATAAACTGGCAAGGAAGTTTTCTCATTTACTCACCATATCTGCTGAGTGATTTTGTGAAAGTAGAGGAATTGGAAATGTTGTAAGCAGAGTTCTGCTTGGGCACCAGTGCCACAGATGAACCATCTGTTACCTGTGGAGAATATTACCAAAATTAAGACTGAAGATCCACAACCTCTACCTCTCTCACTCCAACCCACCCTGAGCTCCCTACTAAAGATAGCTGAAATAACAAGTTTAACTCCCTGTTCGGTGGATTCTCAGAGCCTCTTAGAAAATTTGAGAAGATGGACAGTCTTATAATGTAAACACAAACAGAAGAAAGCTTTCTTTTTCTTCTTAATAAAAAGCCACATTCCATTCCTTGGGATTTCCAGATCTGACCTGAGTTTTATCTCCTTCAAAATCTGCCTGGCACAAAAATAGAACTTTTCAGCTTTGTCTAGAATTTGTTCTTCTTTCATTCTTCCTTTTGTTGAAGCATACTTATTCAATTGTTTGTAGTGGACAGATCAAAGACAAAGCACACAGGACAGATATGGATTATTCCAGGCCTTGTCAGGAAGAATACAGAGAAAGAGAACAATCTTGCACATAATTTTAATGCTTCTTTTGTTAAACTTAAGAGCTAGAAGCTTTCTTTTCATTCTCTACAAATGCTTTCCAAGATGTATAATTTAGTATTCTTGCTTGCTTTTCTTCTTACAAACATTACCAGGCTAGGTAACATCATTGGTGTACTGATGTTGTCTAGCCTGATAATGAAATGTCTGCAAGAAGAAAAGCAAACTCAGAGGACACAAAAAACCTAACAATAAAATCTTGAGCTATGTATGTTCTTCCTTATTTAATACTCATCAAATGTACACACCAGGATCTAGCCTGGACTTCCATCCTATCTTCTCTCGCCAATACAAATTCAACAGTAAAATAAATAACAACAGCTGTTTTTTGTATCCATCTCTCATGTATGAGATAAATATATGTATCTTATTTAGATACATAGCATATTCAGATGTCAGGTCTCTTCTGCCACCACTTTGACAAAAACCCAAGGACAGCCACACCTGGTAATGAGCTAGAGTGTTGAGTCTTTTCCAGTCATTGTCGATCTTTGTAGTGACATCTTCATCTTGAAGAATTATCCGAGCCATCCTGCCCTGCCGCCACTCTGCACCGATGGAAGAGAAGGGCATGGGGTCACTGGGGATCGTGCTCACTTTGGACAGATCACAGAATGAAAGGCATGGAGAGCATGTGAATGAGGCATGGCAGAAGCCATTTTAAAAAGCCACACCCCACTGTAAACCCCATTATGGTCTTGCTGTAGTTAGCAAAAATTATGCTCGGAAAATCTGTTTGGGATCCAATGTAATAGGGTCATTTTCTCCTTGGTGTGACTTGGGCTTCCCACTCTTAGGAAGAAAGCAGTGGCAAATCAATTCTGAAGTGATTGCCAAAAAACTGGTTGACAGAAGTGAAAGACTTGACTCAAAACAACCCCCTGCCCACAAAACTTTAAATTATTCACCTTCATAACCCATATGGAGGAATCTTCAAGAATATTTCCAGCTTAATCAACAACCTTCTGCTTTTAATAAGTTTTACATAATCAGTGATCACAAGCATTGTTATCTCAACTACTGGAATTACTCAGTTCCCCTTCCCCCTGAAAATATTTAGTTCACTATTTTAGTCATATGAGATTACTGTTCTCATCATCTCTCAGATATTTCATCTTATTACTTCCTGTGATCATGAAGTTGTTTAAAATGCTAACATAGAATCAGCAATACATCACAATAACATTTTTATTTGAGAATGAAAAACGACTTTCCTTGCATACCAAATAACATCTGTCATGAAGGTTTCAAGTATGAGGGCTTCATTTTTGGAGCAAAGTTATTCAGTTGTGGAATACTGAATTACCTCTTGCCCATTTTTATGTCTTTAGCTTTTCCCCAAAGTTGGGATTATGGGCTCATTTTTGAGGGAAAGACTTTGGGCTGATAAATTTAAAAAAGGAGAATTTCTACCCAAACTGTGACTCCTTCTTGCTACTGGATCCAGTTCCAAATGACAAATCTGTTTCTTCACTTGTGGATTAAAGCAACATTTATCATTGCAGTCAAGGCACCAAATAGCTTTACCAAGTTTGGCTAATCTTGTAAATTTTGCTGTACAATGGGTCTAGCTTCTATATGTTAGTCATTTTAAACTACTAATGTTCTATTCCAATTATTTTTGCTAAGGACTCAACTGAAAAGATATCATCATCACCATCCTCATCCTCATTTGTATTCTATTTGATGACTGAATCATACAAAATAAAATCTATTTCTTATAGGTGATTTATCATTAATATATTTGATGATAGCATCAAATATCAAATACTAGCATGCATATTTTGATCCTTAATTCTTAGAGAGCTCAATTCTACATATAGTTTGCTAAGAAAATACTAGGGATGTGCAAAATGGGAAGAGACCTTTGCAGAGAATTCCAGAATGTTCTATTTTTTTCTGAATAATGGTGAACCTTTTCTAGACAATGCCCTTCTTGGAGATGATTCAGTAGTCTGGGAAGTAAATCTTTCTCTGGTACAGTATCAACCTTTTGGAACAGCATCCTTTTCATGATTTGCCTGACTCCCACACCCAATTCTACTCGCCTTCAAGAAAGTTCCCAAAACATGACTCATTCTTCAGATATTGACACAGGGGCCCAACAGGTCGAGAGACATGGACGGATTGGTTTTCTTCATTGTTCACTCTGACTATTTTTTATATAAAAATTGCTTTTTCATTTTTTAACTGTGTGAAGCTACAGTTACAGAAAAGTCACTTTTGGACAGCCGAGAAATTGGGTGGATAGGAAAACAAACAAACAAACAATCTTCTGGAAAACCATACCAATTTGTTGCTTTTACATACTTCCATATTCTTCCTCATATTAAGCATATCCATTTATCAAAATACTATCTATTCAGCTACCAATAAATAAATAAATAACCAACTCTGTCCCTTTTCAGCCTTTGCCTATTCCCTTGAGTCATTAGTTTGAAACTGCCATCAAGTCTGATAGTTTTAAAACATGGCCTTAGAACATGCAAGGAGGTTTACAGATAATCAGATTTGGAAGGAACCTTGTAGGTTATCTAGTCCAACCTCTCTGTCCAAACGGGAGACCCTACACCATTTCTGACAAATGGCAGTCCAATCTCTTCTACAACTTCCGAGGGCCAAGCTGTTCCATTGGTTGATTGTTCTCATTTGTCAGAAAGTTTCTCCTTGTTTTCCAGGTTAAATCTCTCCTTGTTCAGTTTCCATCCATTCTTCCTTGTCTGGCCTACAGAGCTTTAGAAAATAGCTTGATTCCCTTCCTCCCTGTGGCAGCCCCTCAAATATTGGAAGATCGCTATCATGTCTCCCCTGTCCTTCTCTTCACTAGACTAGCCAAGCCCAGTTCCTGCAATGTTTGTTTGTATGTTTTAGCCTCCAGTTCCTAATCATCCTGGTTGCTTCTCTCTGTACTATTTCTAGAGTCTCAACATCTTTTTTATAATGTGGTGACAAAACTGGATGCAGTACTCTAGGTGTGGTCTCACTAAGGCTTTATAGAGTGGTATTAGTTCTTCCCTTGATCTTGATTGTATCCCTCTGTTTAATACAATTTGGATTGCATTAGCTTTTTTGGCAGCGGCTGCACACTGCTGGCTCATATTTAGCTGGTTGTCCACTAAGACTCCAAGATCCCTTTCACAGTTACTGCTATTGAGGCCTGGGTTTCACCCAGTCTATATGTGTACTTTGGTTTTTCTTGCCTAAGTGTAGGACTTTACTTTTCTCTATACTGAGGTATCTATCAACAAGTATAGGAGGTCATGTGTGAAGAGAACTGTGGGAAAAAGAAAGTAGAATGGCTACATTTATACACACAGGTGGCAAAGAAAAAAGGTAGCTTCTGAAGCAGCCACATGAGCCTGGAAAAGCACGCAGCTCCTTTAATGAAGTAAAAATGATTATTTTAAAACATCTTTTTATTGGAGTTTTATAGCCCTAATGTCATAATTATATGAATCCATTGTTTATCCTAACTACACAAGAAGCCATTGCTTACCCAGGTCCATGTCTCCTGCTTTGGGTCTTTGGGAATATGGAACACCTTTGTACACAGCATCCAACAACTTTTCCTTCACTTGTGTGATGGTGTCACAATTTAGGACCTTGACTGGAATTTCAGAAGTGTTTTCATTTTCAGGATTCACACAGTTTAATGTCTATATAAAAGGAAAGAATGAAAAAGCTTAACTACCTTCTTCCTTTTTTTAATGATTGTTTTAATTTTAAACATTTTTTGTAATATGAAAAATTGGTTTTGTAGGGCATCATGCAAATTTCAAAAATAAAATAAAGTTTCAATACATTTGTGTACAGGAATGCTCTGCATAACATTACAGCTTTCCTCAGATGAAATGGATGACAAGAAGGGCCATCATTAAGCTGTCTTTACGCCTCACTCAACTCTAATTAGGAAGGAAATCTGAGGGAGAAGCTTGTTGCAGAATGTACTCATTTGAAAATAATAGGGAAAATCATAGCTGACACAGATCACCTAGTTGCAGCCGAAAGTTCAAAGTCCAACTTTAAGCATCTCTTAATAGGAGAATCTCCAGTCTAAAAGCCTGAAGTAATGAGCCAACTATACTAGAATGTGCAGGCCAATGACCTGACTTAGTAAAAGGCAGATGTGTACACTTCAATATCTAGCCATGAATGATGCATACGCTATTTAAACCTAGCATATCTATTTGTCCTGGTTCACATTCCTGAAGAAGGAAATAGTTACTAGGCTTCTTATATGTGGCACAAAGGAAGAGGTCGTCCCCCCCCCCGGATTTAGGTAGAAAANTCCCCCCCCCCCCGGATTTAGGTAGAAAATTAATATTAATATCAGAAAAGAACTCTTATTTATAGCCCACCGAGGCTTTAAAGAATGCTTTGTGTCTGTATTTTAATGCCAATTTTTTTGTCTTTCAAGGATTCAGACCATAACTTTAGTACTTGGGACTAATCCAGTGTTTCTTAAAGTTCTGCAAGCATCTCTGAGGGATCTGAGAAATCAATGGTATTTGCCTTTGCTGAAAAAAATATTTATTTAGTGTATGGCATCTACAGAGATCATGCAAATACAAATTTAGTTTAAATAAAGTAGAGATAGATAGGGAGTTGGGGGGGAGAGAAAGAGAGAAAGGGGAGGGAGGGAGGGAGGGAGGGAGGGAGAGAGAGAGAGAGAGAGAGAGAGAGAGAGAGAGAGAGAGAGAGAGAGATCCTGTGAATTTTACTTTGCCAGTCATTGCAGACTATGGAGGTAGTGCTCATCTCCATTTTAAGGCCATTGAGCCAAAGCTGTTTGAAGACGTTTCTTCAGTCATATGGTCAGCATGATATTGCAGAGTGCTGCTACCTTTCCCACGGTCATGGTACCTACTTGCATTTCCATGCTTTCAAACTGCTAGATTAGCAAGAACTGAGGTGAGGACAGGAGCTCACCCCATTGTGTGACGCTTGGGTTTCAAACCTGGGCTGCTGGCTTTCCAGCCAACAAGCCCCATGTCTTAACTGTGACATAGTTTATCACACACACACACACACACACACACACAAAGAACCATAGAACTGCAATGGGATGGATGTTACAATTCAATATCTAAAGAAGCCGAAAAATAATATAACATTAAAATCCCATCAAACCCCACAATGTTAGCAACAGCAAACGTTAATTTTAAATATGGAATGTATCAATAAATATAATCCATTGAAAAGAAAAGCTCTTTTGGGGGTCCTCCATAATCTTTTAAAATAGGAAGAGGTGCTAAGAGAAATTTTTTTAAGAAACGCTGGACTACTCGATCAAACGTTTAGAGAATATTCTCACCTCTCATTCTATATTACCTCCTTCCCTTATTATTGGTCTTGATGACAACAACTACTTTGTTGTTCCTTCATCAGAGTATCATCAGAAGGGCTAACTCAGAGGATGAAGAATCTTTCCTAGTTAAATTCCCACTGTTACTAACCAACATTTTGTAGTCAATTTGTTGCCGGATGAGCTTGTCTTCACTTAGGGAATAGCGGGCTTCTCCAGTGATGGCATCTATAGGCCCCTTCTCCATCTGCTGTTTGATGGCACAATACAACATGAACAGAGGTTCACCTGCACATTCCTGAAGAAAGGATGAAGAGAAAGAAGGGCAGTCAATATAAAATTATGCTTTATTTCCAAAATACCTTGCATAGGTATGTAGGAGAAATACCGTCGCTGCTATTCTTGTCTCTTAGAAGAATTTGCATCAAAGGCTGATTTTGTTAGTCATTACATCATGCTTCAATTAAATGATTATTTACAGGATGCTTGCTGCAGGATAAAAAGTATGCACACAGAAATGACTGGGATTAAGCAAGGTCAGGATTTTGTTGATTATTAATTCAATACTGTATTGTCTCCAAAAGTAGTTCTATTTGCTTTGGTAAGGTTTCTTTTGTTAATCACTCATCCAAAATTTATTTAGTCTAAACTTTTAAAAAGAAAAAAGTATCTTTACAATATTTGCAATATGCAATTCCTGACTTGACAGGACAGTGAGCGAGCGAGTGTGTGTGTGTGTCTGTGTGTGTGTGTGTGTGTGTGAGAGAGAGAGAGAGAGAGAGAGAGNGTGTGTGTGTGTGTGTGTGTGTGTGTGTGTGTGTGTGAGAGAGAGAGAGAGAGAGAGAGAGAGGGAGAGAGAGAGAGAGGGAGAGAAGAAATACTTTACAAAAAGGCAGTGAAAAATGTGTATGTAAACAAGAGTTTCAAAAAAATTCACTGAGCTCCACAGATCGTAACTTAATAATGGCAAACCAAGCTAAGGATTCAATATTTTAAGTTCAAATGAAGGCTCTTCCAGAAAATTTGATTTAATAAGAGATTTAAGTGAAGAGCAATACACAATTATTTGAAGGGTATATTTTCTGTGGCATCTTTACAACTTAAGAGAATCTAGGAAGCATCATTTCTGGCACAGACTCTGTTATTTCTAGAGCTTTAAAGACAGCAGCCCAAACCTGGCCTGGTTTTGAAAGCACATTAAGAGCCTTACTCCTGAGCCTCTTGAAGAGGCGATAGATTTATTTTTTCTTAAATGAAAGAGATAAGATTGATTGAACAACCTTTAAATTTTTTGTGTAAGTATAGATAGTATACTAGTATACTAGTATATATATATACTAGCATATATATATATATGTGTGTGTGTGTGTGTGTGTGTGTGTGTGTGTGTGTGTGTGCTGTTCAGCTTCCTTCG